>CABHPQ010114796.1:0-21969 GCA_902168405.1 Peromyscus aztecus
GACTCAGCTTGTCCCATTGAGAGCATGTAGTTTGACCTAGTTAAACATCTTGGTGGCCCTTCGTTGACTTTAGTCACTGACAATAAGTCCCAAGAAGTTAAATAATGCTTATTGGTGGTATTATGAATTATATCAGAATTTTGAGACAATTATTTTTAATTTAGGTTTATTTTATATGTGAGTGTTTTGTCTGAATATATGTCTATACACCACATGTGTATCTTGTATCCAAAGAAGACAAAATAGGGTACCAGGCCCCCAGGGACTAGAGTTACAGATGGTTGTCTCTGTATGGGTGTTGGGAGCTGTATCTGGGTTTTCTGCAAGACTAGCAAATGCTCTTAACTGCTGAGCCATCTCTCTAGCCCTGACTTAATTATTACTTAATTTCAATAGCCATTCTGATAATAGTGTCATTTACAGTGTGATTTGGAGGAGATTGAAACTAATAACTTTAGCCTAATTTATTGCTGGAATTAGATAAAATAATGTGAGAAAAGCTGCCATCCAGAAGCTGTGCTATCCTGCTTCCCAAATGCACAGCCCCTCTCTTCCCTTATTTTTGCTCTCATTCTCAAAATCCACATTTATTTCTAAAAACTCTTAATGTGCTTTTTCCCCAACAAAATATACATTTATTTCATGATGCATATTTATCTAAATATTTGGAGCAAGGAACCACCGATGAGAGACAACATGTATCACTTGTCTTTCTGGATCTGGGTTACCTCACTCAATATAATCTTTTCCAGGTTCATCCTCTCACCTGCAACTTTAGTGATTTAATTGTTCTTTAGAACTGAATAGTATTCATATATATATATATATATATATATATGTGTGTGTGTGCACATCTATAAATACACACATATACACATATATGAACATATATATGTACACACACACATATATGTACCATAGTTTCATTATCCATTTGTTGTTTGTGGGACGTTTAGGTTGCCTCCATTTCCTAGCTGTTGTGAATAGAGCAGCAATGGACATTGCTGACAAGTATCTGTGGAGTCAGATGTTGAGTCCTCGGTGTGCTAAGGAGTGATATAGCTGAGTGATGTGGTAGATTTAATTGTATTTTCTTGAGGATTCTCCATATTTATTTCAAAAGTATCTGCATTAATTTGCATTCTCTGCTACAGTAAATGAGGGTTCCTTTTTCTCCATAACATCACCAGAATTTGCTGTCAGTTGTTTAGTTGATCTTAACCATTCTGACAGAGGTGAGATGGTCTCTCAAAGCTATTTTGATTCAAATTTCCCTAATAGCTAAGGATGATGAACACCTTTTTAGATCCCTAGCCCATTTTCTTAATGGGTCATTTATTTCCTTGACTCATTTTTTCTTGGTGCATTGTAAATATTAATCTTTGTCATATGTATAGCTGACAAAGGTTATCTCTCATTCTGTGGGTTTCTTCTTCACACACTTGATTGAAACAATCAACTTATACAGAAGCTTTTTAGTTTTATAAGGTACTAGTCACATATTTTTGGCCTTAATTCTTTTATTTTCACTTAAAATTGGGGTTTATTTTGTACTTCCTGTTGGAATAAAGATTCTGAAACTGGAAGATGACTGAGGTGGGAGGGGGCAGTTACATTTGATAAGAAAAGAGAGAAGAAAATGTCATAAAAATTCCTTGACAGTATGCGATGGAATGTAATAGGGCTGTGGGGCAGAAGACAGTGGTGTGGGATTATGCTCTTCTATTTGCAGTTTAAGATAGGACTTTTGCATTTAAGCAGATGCAAGCATTTAAGAAGAACACACATGGGTATTTGGGCACACAACTTTGTCTAGAATTGGAAGAAGATTCAGAATTCACTTACTCTGGAGGCTGCCTGGGTGCTCAGAATGCACCTCCATAATAAGAAGCCTGCTTTAATTTTTCAGCGATCAAACCTGAAGGATGTCAAGGATGCAGTCTTGAATGGTACTGAAGGAAAGGATCACAGTGTTGTTTTAGAGTTTGTGGCCTAATGATAGATCATTGACTTTAGGCAACTACTGATTTACCAATGAGAACAGCAGTTTGCTTTTAAGTCAATGACTGGTTGAACACTAAATTGTCCATTGATATCTCAAGTCACAGTGACAAACTGGGGAGGAAAGGGTCACTATTATGAAGATGGCTAAAGAAGCACAGTATATACATGCCAAATGCATCAATGGCTCCTATGAGACAAGCACCATAACTCAGTCAGTGGGAGCAAACTTGTTTCTTGATTATCAAGTGTGCATACACAACACTGGAAGAGGAAGACTTTTTTTTTTCTCTTTTGGTTTTGGAGTTCTCACTGCCAACCCGTGGAGAAAAGATTTTGTAAGAATTACTGCCCACTGGGAAATTTCAGGCTTATAAAATACCGAGTGATCCTCTAGGAAGAAAATGCAATTCCAGCGTAAAATTAATTCTGAGCTGGTGTCACCTCTGGTCCCAAGTTCTTCCTGTGATGCAATTAAGCACATCAGGAAGTGCTAGCTGTAGCTTCTTCAGCTGCCAATTTTTTTGTCTAGTTGCCATCAAATACCTACTATTACCCACGGTAACAGTACACTTTATCTGGCTTGTTTGTTGTCTGATACCCTCCACCAAGGGGCTTGCTGTTTTGAAATGCTTCATTTTTATAGATTCCTCCTTGTTTAATTATTCCAGTATGAGATTTGGTTGAGACTAGAGAGATCCAAGACTTCATTTGAAGATAATTACTGATCTAATTTGATATCAGGAATGCTATTCTATAGAAAACCAGTGGCAGATAGAATAAGCCCTGTACTCAATCAATCCAAAAAGACTTGAGGGCACTAGGTGGTGCTGCTTGGGTCACAACTCATTTCAAACCATAACATGCTCAGACTAGCTTGAAAGTTAGGAATTTCTGCTCCAAGATACCAGGCTCCAAAGCTCTGGTCTAGATGTCTGAACAACAGACAGCTTTATATTTTTCAGCTTTCTTCATGGTGTTTTAATGTCAGGAAATCTGTGCCTGTGTGGTGGAATGACTGTGGGTCATGGGTCATAAGATAGATGGACTCTCCCTTCTATTTCGAATTTAAAGGAGGACTTTGGTATTCAAGGAGATTCGAGAGTTTTAGCAGTTAATACACAAATGTCCTGTTGCACAGTTATGGGTAGTACAAGATGGAGACTCAGAATTTCCTTTCTCCAGACACAACCTGAGTGCTCAGAATCCTCCTCAGCACTGAGAAGTCTGGCCCTAACTTTCCCTGAGCCACAGGGAACTTCCACATCTTTGACAGGACTAAGCCGATCTTTTCCAGTGGTGAAAGCTTGGCGTAAAGAGTAAAGAGATTTCTCCATTTTTTATGTAGGCACTTAGTGCTATGAACTTGTCTCTTAGAACTGCCTTTATTGTGTCCCATACATGGGTGTATGTTATATATTCATTTTCCTTCAATTTTGACAAGGCTTTATTGCTTTCTTAATTTCTGTCTTGATCCACTTTTTTTTTGTTCAGTATTGAGTTGTTCAGTTTCCATGAGTTTGCAATCTTTTCATTGTTGATATCTAGATTTAATCTGTAGTGGTCAGATAGGTTGCAGGGTGTTCTTTTCCTGTTTCTGTTGAGACTTTCTTTGTGTCTGAGTATGTGGTCAATTTTGGACAAAGTCTCATGAGGTGCTAAGAAGAAGGTACATTCTTCTATGTTTGGTGAAGTGTTCTATAAATATCTGTTAGGTTTGTTTGGTTTATGAAATCCTTTAGCTCTTGCATTTCATGTTTAGATTTTATGTGAATGATCTGTCTATTGGTGAGAATGGGGTATTGAAGTCTCCTAATATCACTGTGTGAAGGTAAATATGTTAATTTATCTGTAGCAGTGCTTCTTTTATGAAGGTGGGTACCAACCCTTGTATTTGGTTCATAGATGTTTAGAATTGCAAGGTCTGTTTGGTGGAATTTTCCTTTAATGAGTATGTAGTGCCTTTCCTATCTGTTTGGATTGGTTTTGTTTTGAGATCTATTTTGTCAGATACTAAAATGCCTATACTGGTTTGTTTCTTGAGTCCATTTGTTTGGAATATCTTTTTGTATTCTTTTAGAATGAGGTCTTATCTATCCTTGATGTTAAGGTGTGTTTCTTGGATGCAGCAGAATGATGTGTTCTATTTTTCCATCCAGTATTTTAGTTTGTGTCTTTTTATTGGGGAATTGAGACCATTGGTGTTGAAAGGTATCAATGAGCTGGGCTTGTTTATTCTTATTATTTTTGTGTAGTGTGGGTTCTTCCCTTTTTTGATTTTCTGGCCAGATATTATTTATTCCTTTTTTGTGGGGGGTGTGGTTAACCTCTTTAGGTTGAAGTTTTCTTTCTACCATCTTTTACTGGACTAGATTTGTAGATATTGCTTAAATTAGTTTTGTGGAATGTCTTTCTTTTCCCATGTGTTCTTGAATGTTTTTTCTGGGTATAGCAGTCTGGACTGGCATCTGTGATCTCTTAGAATTTGTAGAACATCTCTTCTGGCCCTTCTAGCTCTTAGAGTTTCCACTGAAAATTCAGCTGTTATTCTAATGGATCTGACTTTGTATGTTAGTTAATCTTTTCCCTTAGAGATTTTAATATTCCCTTCTTTGTTCTTTATGTTTAGCATCTTGATTATTATATGTTGTGTGGAATTTCTTTTCTTGTCTATTGCATTTGATGTTCTGTATGCTTCTTGTACCTTGACAGGCATCTTCTTCATCAGGCTGGGGAAATTTTCTTCTGTGATTTTGTTGAAAATATTTTCTGTGCCTTGGAACTGGGTTTCTTCTCCTTCCTCTATTCCTGTCATTCACAGATTTTGTCTTTTCCTAGTGTCCCAGATCTCTTGGATGTTTTAGGTCTGAATTTTTGTAGAGTCAACATTTCCTTTGAATCTGTTGCTTTTATCTTGTCTTCATTGTTTGAGATTCTTTCTTCCGTCTCTTATATTCTTTTAATGAGGCTTGCCTCTGAGATTTCTGGTCAAGTTCCTAAATTCATTTCTCATCTTTCCTCACTTTGGGTTTTCTTTAATTTTCCACTTTAAGGTTTTGAATAACTTTCTTTTTCATTCTACTATTTATGTTTTTATTAACGGATTTGTTCATATCCTCTTTAACATTCTTGAGTATATTCAAAATAGCTATTTTGAAATCCTTGTTATGTGCTTCAGCTGTATTTCATTTCTTAGTGACTATTGTATTATTGTTGCTGGACTCTAGTGGAGACATACTGTCCTGTCTATAATTGATTTTGTTTTTGTGCTGAGTTGTAGGCAACTGGGTTTGGGATGGTAGTAATTCTAGGTGCTGATATATGGTATTGTCTTTGTTACTGGGTTTTCCAGTCCTTGGTTTCTGTTGCCCTCTCTGAATCTTAGGAGTGTGTGGTGGTTATGGACTGTTTGGGAGAGAATGCAGAGTATCTGAGTACCTGCTAGGTGTGATCACTGAGGGGGCAGAGAGGGTCCACAGCACAAAGGAAAGTTGTGTCTGTAAGGAGGATGTTTGTAATCCACAGAGAATGGAGGAAGAGAGAAAAGACAAGCCCCTGAAGGTTCTCTAATAAATGCTTGGGATGAGACGGTGGAATTGGAACTGGAGGGCTGAAAGGACAGGGAAAACAATCTATGCAATTCTCTCATCGTGTGGCAAGCGGGTTTCCAGGTAGAGAGGAGTTCAGTTGGGAAGTTGGCAGCTGAGACTGAGAGTGGCAGTGAAGAAGGCGGACTATGAGAGAAGGTCTGCTTAGTCCTCTGGAAATGGGGGTCTAGAGGAAAGGGAGGCTCAGCAGGTGATCTGCTACAAAGCCAGGCATAAGATTGGACAATTGGAAGTGAAGGATGAGCAAGAGAGTGAAGATCACCTACCTGATTCCCTAAAGGGCTCCTGTCCCACATGTTGAGAACCTGCCTTAGCTGCTCAGCCATCTTCCTGGACTCCTGGGTTCATTTTGCACATCAGATTTCTTGCTTTCGTTGATAATGAGATGCTTGAGCTAATTTTTTCTGGATATTACTCCTCTGAAAGACAACTGTTTCTCAAGTTTTGTTTTATTCCACCCCATCTGTGGGCTGCCTTCTTATCTGTCTCTCCTTGTTCCCATTACTCAGAAGCTGTGCTTCCAGTTCTGTGTTTCTGTTTTTTACTCTCTGAGGTATGGAAATCTATATTTCAAAATTTCCCTCCAAGAGCAATGTCACGCAGCTTCACACTCAGTGTTTTCTTCTAAAGTATTTATAGTTTCAGGTCTTATGTTCAAGCTACTCATCAGTTTTGTTTGGAGTTTTATTCACAGCACAGGATAAAGGTCTGTGTTAATTCTTCTGTACATGGATATCCCATTCACTAACGGTGGTCACTGAAGAGTAACCTCCTGTGATTTCAGGACGATATTGAAAATTATTTGGGAGAATGTTGTTGGGTTCATGTTTAGAATCTCTTCCTGTTGATTTGCCTGCTTTTCATGGCAGTATCAAATTATTTTGACGATTTAGCTATAATGTAGTTAGTTCTAAGGCAGAAGGAGTGGAGCTTCCAACTAACATTGTTTTTCTATCTGCAGATTGTTTTGATTATATAGGGACTTAGTTTTCTTATTCCCTTCTGAGATATGTGTTATAGTGATTTGGATTGTTTCCTAGGGTTTGGAATTTCTCCTTGATATCTGCAGCATCTTTTCTCTGTGCAGCTTCCTTTCCCGTGTCAAAGGCTTCGACTTTACAAGTCTTCACAAGCCTGTGAGTACTTTGAAAGTTCCCCTTTAATTCTCCATATCAGATATCTATTCTCCATATCTATCCTCAGGAATAAGCTGATTAGCAATTCCATCTGTAGGACACAACACACAAATACAAAATATTTTAATGCTTCCTTTGTCAAAAAACATCACACTTGCAAAGGGTTCTACCTAGGCCTAGATAATAGAATTTTAACTGTGGAAGTTGGACATTCACAAATGATTAGGAAAAGCTTTACTGGAAAAAGAGAAGAGTGTGTCTTAGTTTACTGGGGTGACCTCTCTAGACTCATGTTTATTCATATATCTGTGTTACACTGACTCACTAATTAATATATAATCCTCACATGGATGGTGGTGATATGTTTAGATTCTCTAAAGCACTTGTATGGTTTTGAAGACTTGTTTTTTCAGGGATTTTTACAATGAGAAAAAGAGAGATTTGTGAGGGATTGTGGGTATAGAGGGAATGATTAGTCGTGCTGGCCACTGGCTACCCGGGGGAAACCTGAGCTCTTTTGTTCTCAGGCTGTGGAAACCACTAGTGTGCACTAGGTCTCAGGGGAGTACTTCCCTTTGAGGACTTCTTACAGACCTTTGGTGCTACTCCCAGTTTATGCCCGGGGAGTCAGGGAAAACCTATTTAAGCAAGCAGAATGCCACTTTTCTTTTTTCTTACCAACCACCATATTCATTAAAGGCATTTGTGAAATTCTCATGCTCAGCACTAAACATGCTCAGTAGATGTAGTTCCTAGTTCTTTCACTCCAGGCATTCCAGATGATGAATATGAACACTCCTGAAGGATGTTTACAATGTGATTATTTGTCTACTTGCTCTAATGTAACTGTCTGCTTTAAGGAACCTAAAGAGAAGAGCTGGACTTTATGTAATAAATTACAGTACAATGAAGGGGTTGGGGGGGCTGACAGCACAGGCAGCAGATGAATTTGAAAAGTAAGAGGAAAATAAAATAAACCAACCTCAAAGAACTTGAAGTGCCCCTGGAGGCCTATTTTATTCTAAATAAAGCATTTTTTGTTTGATCTTCCCATGTATCTTGTTGCAGATTTGCCTCTTACCAGAGAATATTCACTTGAGGCTGTTGCCATTGGTAACAGTCACTGAAGTACTTAGCAGGGACCTCTCCAACACCCACACAATCGAATACTGGTCCCTCCATGTGCTCCTGGAGTTTAAACTTCGTGTATTTTTACCTTTCATTTGTCTCTGCCCTTTGGCCTCACAGATGTAATGGGAAGGAATTAGGATACATTTCATTTTCTTAAAGAAATGTAGCAAAGACATCCATCAAAACTCTTAAAGATAAAATTTGATTTTTAATGTTTGATGAGGTTTTAATAAGGGTAATGATGAATTATTATGAATATCTGATAAATATGCTCAGTCGTCTCACCATAAAAATATCCCTTTTTTCCTTTTAGCTCTCACTTATGTTTTGGGTATTAAATCTCTTTAGATTAATTTGAAGCCAGATTCTTTGCATCGGGTCTATATTTTGTCAATGTTTCCCTAACAGAATTTGTTTAAAAGTTTTCTTAGAGGGTAACTGGTGATTTAAAAATACCTTATACCATGAGACATGGTTTCTTTCCCCGTTGCTATAATAAAACCTCCCGACACAAACAAATGAAGGACAGAAGGATTTGTGGGTGTCACACAGTTCCAGGGGACTGTCTGTCATGGTGGAGAAGTCAAGTGACAGGAGCTTGAAGCAGCCGGTCATGTATTTTCAGGAAGATTGGGAGGAACCCTCACATTCACTTAACTTTCTTCTTTCTATGTATCCCCAGACCCTAGTGAACTGGGCCACCCTCCTTCGGGGCAGGCTAATCTACCCACACAAGATAACCTCTAACAGGCAATAGAAGCAATAGCAATAGCCCATCACACAAGGAAATACAAATTCATACATGAAGGAATTTTAAAAAAACAATTATACTTTGTGTCATTTTGTGTAAAATAAAACCAAGCCCAAAATAAATGAAACAGAGAAAATCACCAGTACTCAGAATTTCTTATCCTGGTCTCCATCACTGTTTTCACAATTCAGAGGTAACTACTGTCTTGAATTATAACATTTCTTTTTTTCGTGATTATAATTAAATTGCAACAGTTCTCTTTTGCCTTTCCTCACTTCAACCCTTCTCATCTACCCCTCCCTACTCTCCTTCAAATTCATGACCTCTTTTTTTCACTAATTATTATTGTATTCATATATATGTGTACATATATAAATATATATATTACTAAATATAACCAACCAATTCAGTATATGCAATGTTACTTATATGTATTTTTTATGGCTGACCATTTTCAGTTAACCTATTTCTAAACTTTATATAAAAAAATCACATAGTATTCTCTCTGTCTGTCTGTCTGTCTGTCTGTCTGTATCTCGTTCTCTTTGCGTGTGTGTGTGTGTGTGTGTGTGTGTGTGTGTGTTTGTGTGGCAGGGGGGCTTGTATAGATAGAAATTAATGGCTAAGTAGAAATTTTAACAGCACTAATGAAGCATAAACAAGGAAATTCCAATAATGGTTAGGACAATCACAAGAAGTAAAGACTCAAATAGTCATACAATCTAGACTTAAAAGACTGTAAACACAATCTTGCCCCAGAGCTCCATTCTGAACAAGAGGTGAGTGCCTGGGCTCATACCTAGAGAGGTCTGCCCCTAGGTCCCATCCCTGGGTACCAGCCATTCTGGGGAAGACCTGCCCAACTTGGCGCCAGGTTCTGGCCATCGGGCAAGATCCCCTCCACCCCCACCAGGAAGGTTCCCATTCTCCAAGACCCCCAGAAGACACTGCAATCTCCACGTCCTTCCCCCATGCCCATCTGTCCTAGACTCCAGCCACTTCCTAAGACTTAGAGACCAGCCCCAGCTCCCATTCCACACCGGAGCTCCCATCTGGACAAGAGAGCTTCCATTTGGACCAGAAAGAGGCTTCCTGAATCTGTCAGCTCTGTCTGGACCAAGAGTGAATCCACAAGGAGATGGGCATCAAGGCAGAAGTACATACAAGAAAATGAAGAGCAACACAGCATCACCAGAACCTAGCCCTCCTCCAACACCTAGACCTGAACATCACAAAATGGAAGAAGCAGAAGAAAGCAACCTTATGAATAACATCATGAAGAGACTAGAGCCTTATATAGAAGAAATCAAAAATGAAATTGAGGAAAAGACAAACAAAAAAATGGGAAGAACGCTATAAAAAACAAGAGGAAAGGACAAGTGAAGCAGAAGAAAAGAATAAATCCCTGAAAGAAAATCATGAAAAAGCAATGAAACAGATGAAGGAAACAGTCCACTACCTGAAAAGGGAAATAGAAAAAAAGAAGAAGACACAAACAGAGGGAATGCTGGAAATAGAAAATCTGAGTAAACGAACAGGAACTTCAGATGTAAGTATAACCAACAGAATGCAAGAGATGGAAGAGAGGATCTCTGGCGTTGAAGATACAGTAGAAGAAATAGATTCATCAGTCAAAGAAAACACTAAAACCAACAAAGTCATGACCCAAAATGTCCAGGAAATTTAGGACACCATGAAAAGACTAAACCTACGAATAATAAGGATAGAGGAAGGAGAAGAATATCAATTCAAAGGCACAGAAAATATATTCAACAAGATCATAGAAGAAAACTTTCCCAACTTAAAGAAGGAAATGCCTATGAAGATACAAGAAGCCTATAGAACACCAAACAGACTAGACCCCCCAAAAAAGTCCCCTTTCCACATAATAATTAAACAACTAAACATACAGAATAAAGAAAGAATATTAAGAGCAGTAAAGGAAAAAGGCCAAGTGACTTATAAAGGCAAACTCATCAGGATAACACCAGATTTCTCAATGGAGATTTGAAAGCCAAAAGGACCTGGACAGAGGTAATGCAGACACTAGGAGATCATGGATGCCAGCCTAGACTAATATACCCAGCAAACCTTTCAATCATCATAGACAGAGTGAACAAGACATTCCAAGACAAAGCCAGATTTAAAAAAATACTTATCCACAAACCCAGCCATACAGAAAGCACTAGAAAAAAAATTCCAATGTAAGGAAGTCAGATACACCCTCGAAAACACAGGCAATAGATAATGCCACAGTAGTAAACCCCAAAGAAGAGAAGTACACACACACTACCACCAAAAAAATAACAGGAATGAACAATCACTGGTCATTAATATTCCTTAATATCAATGGACTTAATTCACCTATAAAAAGACACAGGCTTACAGAATGGATATGAAAGCAGGACCCATCTTTCTGCTGCATACAAGAAACACACCTCAAATTCAAAGATAGACACTACCTAAGAATAAAAGGCTGGGTTACCAAGGAATGCTCAATCATACCACAAGGGCACTTGCTCAGCTATGTTCATATCAGCATTATTTGTAATAGCCAGAACCTGGAAACAACCTATATGCCCTTCAACTGAAGAATGGATAAATAAAATGTGGTACATATACACAATGGAATACTACTCAGCAGAGAAAAACAATGACATCATGAGGTTTGCAGGCAAATGGATGGAACTAGAAAAAATCCTCCTGAGTGAGGTAACCCAGACTCAGAAAGACAAACATGGTATGTACTCACTCATAGGAGGATACTAGATGTAAAGCAAAGATGACTAGACTGCTACTCACAACTCCAGGGAGGCTACCTAGAAAACAGGACCCCAAGAAAGACACAGGGATCGCCCAGTGACAGAGAAATGGATGAGATCTACATGAACAACCTGGATGTGAGTGGGGGTAATGAAGGGCAAGGGTTGAGGGAAAGAGAGCTTAGGGGAGCAGGAGATCTCAGCTGGATCAAGAACAGAGAGTGAGAACAAGGAATAAGAGACCATGATAAATGAAGACCACATGAGAATAGGAAGAAACAAAGTGCTGGAGAGGTCCACAGAAATCCACAAAGATACCTCCACAATAGACTACTGGCATTGGTCGAGAGACAGTCCAAACTGACCTACTCTGGTGATAGGATGGCCAAACACCCTAATTGTCATGCTAGAAACCTCATCCAATCACTGAGAGAACCGGATGCAGAGATCCACGGAGAGGCCCCAGGTGGAGCTCCAGGAGTCCAATTGGTGAGAAAGAGGAGGGTTTGTATGAGCGAGAATTGTTGAGACCAAGATTGGAAAAAGCACAAGGACAAATAGCCAAATGAATGGAAACACATGAACTATGAACCAATAACTGAGGAGCTCCCAGCTGGATCAGGCCCTCTGGATAAGTGAGACAGTTGATTAACTTGATCTGTTTGGGAGGCATCCAGGCAGTGGGACCTGGACCTGTCCTCAGTGCATGAGCTGGCTGTTTGGAACCTGAGGCTTATACAGGGACACTTGGCTCAGCCTGGGAGGAGGGGACTGGACCTGCCTGGACTGAATCTACCAGGTTGAACTCAATCCTCAGGGGAGTCTTTGCCCTGGAGGAGATGGGAATGGGGGGTGGGGTGGAGGGAAGCCAGGGTGGGGGGGTGGGGGGGTGGGGGGGGGTGGCGGGAGTGTGGAGAACAAGGGAATCCGTGGCTGATATGTAAAATTAAATTAAATTATAAAATAAAATTAAAACAAGAAAAAAAAGACTGTAAACACACGTATTTTTCAAAGCCTTTTTTTCCCCCAGAATAAATCACAGTTTAGGCTACTAAACAAGTTTCGATTAATGTTCAAAAAGTGAAATTATAGTGTCATCGAGCTGTGGATGAAGGCTCTACGGTCCAAACCCAATGAACTAAGTTCACCCCGTGAGACTCACATGGTGGATAGAGAGAACTGACTCCTGCAAGTTCTCCTTTGACCTCCACACACATTCTGTGGCACATTCACATAAACACAAGGAAGAAATAATTAAAAAACAATAACAGTATTTGTAGTATTTTTCTAAACTTAATCAAATGAAACCAGAATTCAATAACAGAAATAAATCTTCTTTTTTGTGATAATAATTTAATTACAACAGTTCTCCCTTGCCTTTCCTCCCTTCAGCCCTCCTCATCTGCCCCTCCCTATACAGAGTTTGAAACAAAGTTCATTAAAGAATTAGAGTGAAGGGGGCCAAAGAAAGAAAGAGATTTTCTCCCAATAGAAAATTTAAAAGGGTTTCAAACGAATAAAATAACAACATAGAATACTCAAATCTATGATTGAAAAGAAAGTTGTGGTCAGAGAAATAACAATTTTTAATTTTTAAAAAATATTTCTTCAGCGTATGTGTCTGTGTGTTCATGCATTTGGAGGTCAGAGGATAATTTGATGTACACGGCTCTCTTCTCCCACTCCGTGGGTCTCAGGGATTGAACTCCAATGGTCAGCCTTGCCAGCAAGCACCTTTACCTCCTGAACTATATCACCTGTCCAGAATGGTGAATCTTGTAAATACTACTTCACATTAAAAAGTTACTTAGCATTTGCAAACTTAATGAAAACTAGATGTACTGTGATAGTAGGCCAAAAGCCCTCTAAATTGGCTGTCCCATTATTTATTTCTCAATAATGTTGAAATCCTTCCATAAAAAATACACCGAAGACAATAATTCTAAATTTGTAACTAGCAAACCAAGCCTAGCAACCACTATTAATGTTATTTGAAGCTAAAGGAACACAGTGTACAACAATTAGACATTTACTTTACTTTGCAAAACTGACATCTCATGTGCTTGCACCAAATTATCTTGGAACTTCTGAATTAGGAGGCAAGGGAGGAGAACACAAAGCATATGGTTCTCAGAGCACGTGCCTTTTAGTACAAACTCACTAATATGCAGCCAGCCCTCTCTTGCCATCTGTAGTACGGGAATGGAGGGTGCATTGGGCTAATGAACAGAGCCTTGAGTTGTTTGAGGATATGTACAGGCACTTTTCTCAAAATCCCAGTGTACTCTAGAACGATCCTAAGGTTAAGACATGGTAGTAAGAAAGCACATTGGATGTATTTTGCTAAATAAACATTGTTGTCTTCAAACTTATATTCAGGGCAGGTTCTGACCCAGTTCTATCAATGTTATTACTCTATGGTAATGACGGCTTGATGAAGGAACCATGCTCAAGAATGGGAAAATGACTTAGGTCTGGGAGTCAGACCCTGTGCGAGGAGTGGCTTTGACTTGGCCTCTCAGGTGATTTGATGTGTGTTGACTCAACACTTAGTATGTGAACTCTGTGTGAGGCTAGTCTTAGTATCTAAGGCCATGTCCCCAGGATTGAGGTATTATTTTAACTGTGAAATGAGGATGTATGTAATATGATAACTATAATAATTTCAGCTTTTATATGATCATTGACATAATATCTTCATATTAATTTACCATCCCAAGACCTTTTCCATTAATTCCTCAGTAGTGGGAGGATTAGAGATAATAGTTCTAAAAATTTGTTATACTTTCTTATTCTAAGGTATTTATGATATTAAACACCATTCTTCAATGGTTTTAAGTAAGAAAACAAAGTTTTAATATAGCCTTTCAGGAGAAAAATATATTCTCTAAAATAAACCAAGATGTTTCCCAATTAGCCTGTCCCACCATCAATTTATACATTTAAATACTCTAAAATTTCTGAAGATCTGTGATTTCTTTACCTTCAAGCTCTAAAATGAAGTTACTTTAGATTCTTGGAGATTTTGTGTGGCAATATGTGGACACATGGATTTGTTTAGTTAATTGAGATTGTAACTCATTTAATAGCAATAAAACTAAGAACATAATCTTTGTGATCAATGGAGAAGAGTGAACTTTATATACATTTCTAATTTGAATAAGCCATAAGCCTCCTGTTTTATTCCTGGAAGAGAACTAAAAGTTAAAGAGCCTTTGAAAGTCTGCTTGGGACTTCTTACAGGTGGACCTTCAGTGTCTGTGAGACTCGGGGAATTCTGACAGGGGGACCTTCAGTGTCTGTTAGACTTGGGGACTTCTTACAGGTGGACCTTCAGTGTCTGTGAGACTTGGGGAATTCTGACAGGGGGACCTTCAGTGTCTGTGAGACTCAGCTCTGCCAGTTTTCCCAGGTTTGCAAATGCCTGATCTTTTCTGAAAAGTTCAGTGATTGCAAGCAGTAGTTTTTAGCTGTGTCTGTAAGAATCTTGATAACAAAGGACTCCAGAGTTTGCAGGTCTTTGCTTGCATACTACTATGTTTTGGTTATTGTTTTATTTCTTAACTAGTTCCAGCTGTCTTTTTGACCTGGTCCTGAATTATAAGTACATCAACTGAAGAATTAGCTCCATTAGCTTGACATGCATGGATGTCTATGGGGCATTGTCTTGATTAATAATATTAATTAATAATGTGGCAGGATCTAGCCCACTGTGGGCAATCCCATCCCTGGGCAGAAGGGGGGCCCTTGGCTGTGTAAGCAAAATGGCCAAAAAATAGCCAGGGAGATCAAATCAATGAACAGTACTCCTCTGTAGTTTCTGCTTGAGGTTCTGACTTGAGTTATTGCTGTGACTTCCCTGTGTCTTGGACTGTTACTTGGAAGACTAAGCCAAAAAAAATTCCTTTCCTCTATATAGATGTTTTTGGTCATGTGCTTTTACCCCCACAACAGAAATCAAACTAGAAACACCTAGAGGATAGACTGTAAGGGGTTGGTGAGATAACTCAGTGTTAAGAACTTTGTCTGCTCTTCCAGAGGACACTGATTTGATTCCCAGCATCTACATAGTGGCTCTGACCATATGTGCCTCCAGTACTTGGAGATCTGATGTCTTCTGGCCTCCAAGGATACCAACTGGTGCCCAGACATATGTGCAGGCAAAACCCTATGCTCATAAAATATTTTTTATTGAAAATACATTCTCCTCTCATACAAAACATCCCAATGACAATTTCTCCTCCCTCCACTCTTGCCAGCTCTGCCCCCCCCCCCGCACCTCTCTTCTCCCCCAGATCCACATTTTCTCCAATTCCCTTCAGAAAAAAGTAGGCCTCCAAGAGACAACAACCAAATATAACAGAACAAGATACAATAAAACAAAGCAAAAGCCCTCATATCCAAGCTGGATAAGGCAGCACAATAGAAGTAAAAGAGTCCCAAGAGCAGGCAAAAGAGTCAGAGACACACCCACTCCCACTGTTAGGAGTCCCACACAAAACCACCAAGCTAACAGCCTTAATATACAAAAAGGACCTGGTGCAGACCCATGCAGGTCTCATGTTTGCCTCTTCAGTCTCTGTGAGCCCATATAAGCCCTGCTTAGTTGATTTCATGGTCCATGTTCTACTGGTGTCTCCCATCCCCTCTGAATCCAATGATCTTTCTTCCCACTTTTCTGTAAGGTTCCCCAATCTCTGAGGGGAGGGACCCAATGAAGACCTCTAATTTAGACTCTCTCTCTGCATTATGTCTGACTGTGGGCCTCTGCACCCACTCCCATCTGCTTCAGGAGAAGGACTTTCTGATGAAAACTGGACAAGGCACTGATCTATGAATATAGCTGAAAATTACTAGGAATCATTTCATTGATTTCCTGGATACCAACCCAGAAAATCCTCAATCTAGAACCTGTCCTGCATTCAAGATGTGTTGAGGCAATGGTGGCTCTTAACTTGCGGGAATGGTCAACCAATGTCTAGTTTAACTTGAAGTCCATGTCATGAGAAGGAGCCCATACCCTACACTGCTTGGATAGCCAGGAACCAGAGAACTGACAGTCCAAGAACCTAGGGTAGAACCAAACACAACTGAACAAAACAAACAAACAACAAATAAATAAACAAATAAATGACTTTAAAAATATTTTGTAAACTAGCTACTTGACAAATACATATTTTGTTTACTTTTTAATAGTGATGCTTTCTTACTCATCCCCATTGTCTCCATGCTGCTTGCATGCAATCAATTTTATTTGTTCTACTTAATATAATTTTGGTTAAATTTTAGTGATGATAACATAAAATATAAATTGTAATTAAAATGTGTATGGTGATACCTGTGGAAATAACTGAACATAGGTAATACACTCAGAGTCAAATATCAGTCTATGAGTCACAGTTGCTGTTTGTCCAACACTGAGGTCTATGTTAGACCTTTCTTCACTTTTCCAGGGTTTGCAGAATTATTTTTTCAGAGACTTTAACATATGCATCCTGGTTTTTCAGAGGAGAAAGGAATCTAGCATATAAGAGAGCAAGAAAGGGCTTTGAGGAGGAAGAAAGACAAATATCCTTTCCTCTAGGGTGTGTGTATGTGTGTGTGTGTGTGTGTGTGTGTGTGTGTGTGTGTGTGTGTAAGGGCACTATGTGAGGGGATCAGAAGAAGCAGAATGGTAGAGGATAAAATAGGCTACTGGAGTGAGTGGATGTGAGTGAAATACAATGATAAACAAGGATGAAAGTGCCATAAAAATCATTACTTTGCATAAACTATTAAAACATTAATGATAAGAACATATATATCTTGGGTTAGGTTTACATCAAAGACAGGGCAGTAAGTGTTTTAAAAAACAATAAATATGAGGTACATTTATTCTTAAACTCTGTATAATATAACATCAATGTCTACATAATTCTTTGCATAGTAATTGTCACTAAGCTGTTACTTCATGTTTAGGAGACTTGATTGAGGTTGAGTCTCTATGAGGTATTCACTTTAGGAAAAAGTTGTGGGATATTTCATTATGATTCTAGTGGCTATGATCTGTTTGTGTAACCATTGTTACCACCTCACTTTCCTTGAGAGATGCCATATTTGGTCTCTACAATACTGAGAAACACCAGTATTTCATGTCCTGGTTCATGTCATTCACAGTCTCCTAAAAGTTTGTGTAGGAACCACAATCACACACATCAAAAACCTAGTAGTTGACTCCTGCTTTATTACTGTAATTCTGTCTAAGCTGTGTTTCAGTGTATGTGATCAACATTCGTTGTTCAGATTTCAAATATATTGTTCTGGCACTGAACACCTATTTACAATCATGGAAAAATGGAAATAAAAAAGTCAAAATACACAAGTACATTTTTTAACAGGACAAGGTAGAGAAAGCTACAATACTACAGAGCTAAAGAAGTAATGTTTCCTCATATCTTAGCAGTCCCTACCTGTCCAGGATCAGGAGGTACCACAGATCTTACTTACAGTTTTCACTATATGTAAGTTAAAGATGTCCAAAAGCATTCACAGAGTTGTCACCTAGCACTCAGGAAAAAGAGAACTGGACAGATCCACAGATATAGGTGTTACACTGATTCATCTATCACAAGAACCATAATCATCGGGGAAAGCATTTCAGTCTAGTTTGTTTAGCTTTACCTTTAAAATAAGATGGCATTAAAGAGAGCCATGCAGGTGAGACCAGGTATGTGGTATTTGTACAGAACTTGCTAAAGCAAAGGAGTCAGTCAGCATCACTTGGAGTCAGATAATACTGAAGACAAGTAGGGTGGGGAGAATCTTCAGAGCAGAGAAAGGGAAGGCTCCAATGTGCCCAAGTGGAAGCTACCAGCACAAGGAGAATGTGGGTGGGATAGCTGGAAGTTAGGTGTTCTAACTTATGCACTTAAGAGCAGAGAAAGGAAAGGCTCCAATGTACCTGAATGGAAGCTATGGGCACAAGAACACTGTGGGTGGGATAACTAGAAGTTAGATATTTCCCCCCCCCACCCCCCTTGACACATTTATTTTTCATGTGTTTTTTCTTTTTTTATTTAAAATTTTTAATTCATTTTACATATCAACCACAGATCCCCCTCTCATCCCTCCTCCTGCTCTCCCCCCAGCTTTTTCCCATCCCCATCCTCTCCTCCAAAAGGGTAAGGCTTCCCATGTGGAGTCAACAAAGCCTGGTACATTCAGTAGAGGTGGGACCAAGCCCTTCTTCCTTGCATCAGGGATGACCAAGGCATCTGACCATAGGTAATGGGCTCTGAAAGCCAGCTCATGCACCAGGGATAGATCCTGATCCCTCTGCCAGGGGCCCCTCAAACGGACCAAGCTACACAACTGTCTCCTGTACACAGAAGGTCTAGTCTGGTCCCATGCAGTTTTCCACAGCTGTCGGTCTAAAGTTCATGAGCTCCCAGGAGCTTGGTTCAGTTGTCTCTGCAGATTTCCCCATCATGATCTTGACTCTCCAGGAGAGCATGTTTGACTGACTATGGCTGGTCTTGTGTTAATACCATAAGGAATATTATGAAAACTTATGTTCAGCATATCCTGAACAATGGGGTTCATTGTTGGTAGATGCTGAAGTCTTAGTCTGTAGGCTTGATTGTTACCAAGGTTATAGGTCAGATCTCCATTTGTATTGATAATCTAGTCATTGTCCCTTATATATTTCATCTGTCATATCAACGTGTATCAAAATCTTGAAATTTTATACAAAAACTCTGAAACTATTTGACAGTGGAATAACAATAAATAGCTCATAAATATCTAAACCTATCTATTTCCATATTTGAGCTATGTTTGATTTGGTGGCCAAAAGGAAGGATAATGAGAATGTAATTTTATTCATAAGCAATGATAGTTATAATTGTTCAAAATATGTAATTGCATGTTAACATTCGCTTGTTCAATTAAAGCACTTTATTTAGAAATCTGAAAGAAGATACTTTTAGAAGATGTAAGACAGGGCAACTATAAGTAGAGGTCCAAGAAGGGACATGGCAGGTGTGGCTAGAGTAGATCTTAATGATGAAATATTGGGGTTAAATCTCTAATTCCTACCCTGAACCCATAGCCCTCATAGTAAAAAGAGGTAGGTGCAGAGTTGATGCCGTTCCCCAGGTTTCAGTCTGATTAATCTGTATGGAAACATTAAAGAATGTTCAAAATCATTCTTAGTTACTGGACTGTGCAAAACAGGCCACAACATGCTGATCCCTGGTCTAGAATATCCAATTACCAAAGGCATGGAGAAAGTTGTCTCCAATATTTTACTCCCCAAATTTTAAAAAAAAGAACAACAACAATAAACTGTCAAACAGAAAAGCATACTAACTTCATTAATTATACTATAGTAACTAATAGAATTATTTTAGCAGAATCCTCACACAGCTAATAAAAAAGGAATAAGGGAACAAATACTTGTATTAAGACTCAAGTGGGGTCATTTTACAATCAATGGAAAATCCCATTTTTTAGGGTAGTTCTTTCCAGGACATATACTGCCTGGGATTCAACAAAATTTGAATATCCCTTTTACTAAATGGCTTTGGAATGGTAGCACAGAAATATATGAGTATGAAGTGACCCATAAGAAGCACATTGGTATTCTTAGTGAGTAACCTCATCAGGTTGTTTGCAATTTGGTTTTGCATGAACTTCTATTTTCTGGTGCACACAGCTAAGTTATTATGTTTTCTGATTCCTTCATTGTTCAGCAATAATGGAGAAACATGCTTCATTCCACACTCCATACATAGCATGGTAGACAGACAAAAATGTCTGTTGGCTTTGCTTCTGGTGCCTGAAGGTGATTAACTTATGGGCTTCTTCTGGGGGCAAAGACAAGCCATAGATTTAACTTTGAAGTGACAAGTACTGCCTTGCATGTTGAGGACGAATGACAAATATAGAGAATCGTAGTATTTGATTTTAATTGTTAGTCCAAGAGGACTGAGTTAGCTGAAAAGAGTGATACTGTGCTCTGTCACCTTGGTTTTCAATGAAGGGCTTTCTGCATGGAATACAGTGCTGGCAATTAGGTGAGCAGTACTTTAAGGCCTTCTTATTTTAAACACTGAAGTTTACCGGGGGAAAATAGGATTCTTTCTACAATCCTGTGTTTGTGTCCTTATTTTTTTCTCACTGGGAATGAAGGATTTTAGTTGTGCTTATGCTCATATGCATGGAAGATACCAGTCCTCCCCTGCAGTATGCCTGCCTCCCACTGGGACACTTGCTCACAGGAGAGTGTGGGTGTCACTGGCTTCACCTAGTCACACTGCAATCTGAAACACTCATCTCCTAGACATCTATATTTCCACAGGTCTCCTTCTAAGACCTTGGTTTAGAGAGGGAAAAAAACTATTTCTTATATTTTGAAGTGGAAACTCAGCTGATTGTAGATAAACTGCATCACAGCTGCAGAAACATGTATCACAAAAACTTCAGCAAGTATTTTCTATTTCATCTATCAGTGGGTTTGCCTAGGGTACACTCCTCTGTAACAGCAGGTAATCTTTCTGTTTTTGGCTGCTTCTTGCAGCAAATTCTCTCTCCATGGAATGTGTAGCTCTGTACCCTCTGCAAGCTCCACATATCTGCAAATATTTTTCCTTTGGAATAGGAGGACTGTTTCATGGGGCAGTGTTTTATGAACCAAAATTACTTCAAAGTTACATTAAGAATAATCAAGATTAAAAAGTAAATTGGAGGAGTTAAAATAGAAGACTCTATGCTATTTCACAATTAGTATAATTCATGAGTAAAATTATAAGTTGATTAATCTCGATTTTTTATTTTCTTGATGATTTAGAATAATGAGGGAGACAAATCTCTGGATATGTCTATAAGGTATTATCTAGATTAACTTAATTGAGATAAATATGGGTGACATCATTCCATGAACTGGGGCTCTAGACTGAGTAGAAAGGAGAGGAAGGTAGCCTGAAGCCTTTCTCTGTCTCACCCAGACCTGCGATCCCATAGTCACTTATAAAATAATAATTTAAAGACTGTTTGGTCTATGGCTCAGGCTTCTTACTGCCTAGCTCTTACATCTAAAATTAACCCATTTCTATTAATCTATGTATCGCCACGTGTCTCGTGGATTTGCCTATGTTCTATAACATCTTGTTCCTCCAGCAGCTCGCAGCATCTCCCCTGACTCTGCCTTTCTTCTTCTTGTATCTCTGATTGGATTTCCCGCCTGACTCTGAGCTGCCTTGCCATAGGCCAAAGCAGCTTTATTCATCAAGCAATGAAAGCAACACATATTCACAGCATACAGAAAGACCAAGCCACAGCAGAGAGGGAGCTGAGCAGCTGTCTACACTGCTCTCTGCCTTGTGACTGGGGATGTAAGCTTATGAGGTGTCTCAAGATCCTGATGCCTTCCCTCTTCTGCCATGGTGGACTGAACCAAATTAAACTCTTCCTTCCTTAGGATATTTGTTGCTAGGAATTGCAATCATAGCAACGAGGAATATGAGAAGGATAATTAATATAAGGCGTGAGTTAGGGGTTCCTGTTTTCCATAAATACCTAGGAGTGAACAACTTGAACAT
>CABHPQ010114809.1:0-11520 GCA_902168405.1 Peromyscus aztecus
AAGATGGCACATGCTGAGGGCTGGAGGGAGGGGTAAGATGGATGCCAAAGAGGGTGAGGTGCCCCCTGCAGAATGAGTGACAGGATCCCAGGCCAGGTCTGGCTCCCCACCATGGGGCCGACAAGAAGGAAGAGGGCAGCTTGTTGCTGCCTCCGTGTGTCTGACCCCTCCAGCACCTCAACTTCCAGAAACCAGACTCAGCAAGAATTATTCTCCCCACTTAAAGATGAGCAACCGTGGCCCACAGAAGAGGACACTTTGCTCAAGGCCACACCTCACTTCCAGAAGGCACCTCAAGCTGGAGCCAAGCCTGGCTGGCTCAAAAAGCAGGCTCGTCATAATATTTGGGAGAAAAGAAGCCATTGAGGAAGGGAGGCTGACTGACAGGTGGGGAAGCTGGGTCAGGAGAGCTGTACTCAGAGGCCAGGAAGCATGAAGGCTGACGGTCTGCAGGCCTGGGAAGCTATGAAGCTAAGGGGCTAGGAAGCTGGGGCTAGGAAGAGGGGAGCCTGGGATGGGGGGAGCCTGGGAGGCAGGGAGCCTGGGAGACAGGAAGGTTGGAGGAAGTGAGAAACTTGGAAACAGGAAGGCTGACTGCCTGGGGCCTGGGAGGCTGGGAAGCTGCAGGCTTGGGGGCTTGGAGGCTGTCTAAGGAGAACCTCTCAGAACAGAGAGGTCACCATAATGACCAACTGACTGAGAGGTTTCTGGAAGTGGGATCAGGATGACCTGTAGGGAAAGTGGCCTCTTGTTCTGCTTACCAAGAGTCTGTCAGGCCCTAGGACCCAGGAAACAGGACTGTTCAGAAGCAGAGCTGCCTCAGGCCAGAGGGCCAAGCAGCTGGGCATTAACAGTCAGGAGCTGGACAACCCACCCCTGACCCAGGCTGCTCCACTTTCCGTCCACTGTAGACCTCGCCCTCCCTCCACAGTGGAGCCCTTCAGGCCCCCATCACATCATGGGAATACACTCTGCCCCATGGACTCAGGCCTGACCAAGGCTGAAGCCCGACTATTGTCCTGGACCCTGCTCCGATGTGCCCATCTACGCCAACTGCATATGCTGTGACCTAGCCAAGGTAGGTGGTTCACCTTTCCTCCTTGGCTAGAGCTAGAAAGGCAGCTGGACAGGTGCCAAGGAAGGAGGAGGAAGGCGGAAGTACGACTCTTGAACCCAGGGGAAAGGGCTCTGGGAAGGCAATGACTCCATCAGGTCACACGGCAGTGGACACCCAGCCACCAGCCTGCCCAGCCACCAGCCCGCCCAGCCATAGCCTTGGGCCTCAGGAAGCCCATTCCAGGCTGTGGCCCAGAGTCTTCGGAAGAGGGTCAGGGCAAGGGCAGTGTGCATTGGGGGTGTGGCAGGAGGAGGCTCAGGTGTCCACCCTTTCTCCTGGGAACCAGGATCTCACAAAGGCCCTTTAGAGCCGGCTCCTACCCCATGCCTTGCTGAGGAAGACGGTAGTGGACATGGGAGGGTAGAGCCAAGTTTCTGTTACTAGGTCAGAGAAGGAAGCCAGGGTCAGATGCTCTCCCAAAGAACCTGGGCCTTCTACCTGGTATGTGTTTTGGGGGGGGGGGGGGGAGGGTGCAGAGGCAGGATCCTGGATATGTGGTCCCTTCTCCTCTCAGCCTCAGTTTCCCTCCATGACAAAGAGCCCCAGTTCATAGCAATGCCCAAGGTTAGCTGTGGGGAAGGACATGAATATGGAATTTCATTTTTCTCCAAATGTCCAAGGTCCAGAGACTGGACGGTACTAATCTGACTGCTCTTTGCTGCTGAAAGCGAGGTCTGAATGGTGCCACAGGCCCTCAGAACTAGGCACAGGGGGTGCCTCCCTCATGGGCCCCAGGTGCCACCTGCTCTGCCATTGCCAGAGGAAGCCCGACAGTCTCTGTGTGACTGAACCTTCCCCACTGGCCTCACCCTGCAGCCAGAGGCACCTTCTCTGAGAACAGAGCATGGAGGAGGCGCTAACGACCTGTCCAAGGGATCTGGAAGAGCCTGGTTTCCCACGCTCAAGTCCCTTGTCAGTGACTGCCACCAGCAGAGTGGTGAAGCCTGGAATGGGCCTGGGCCAGTGTCCTCCAGCACCCTCCCCTTCACGGAGGCCCCAGGAACCCCACTCCACAGAGCTCCTATGTCCATCTCACACAGAGGACTCGGAACCAAAAGTCACAACACAGGGCCAACTGTTTCGACGGAGCATGCAGCGCTCGGGAGCCAGACCAGGCTGGGAGTTGGCAAGGCCACCAACACTCAGGGCACAGGCCCTACATGGGTCATCGGCTGTCCACCCTCACAGCTGGATGGGAGTTCCTGCTTCCAACTGCACAGGAAGGGACTTTTAAAACCAGCGAAGGAAACTCGCCCGTCAATCTCACTGCACACAGGGCCCATTCAGAGCAGCCCATATGCACCCCACGTGACCACGGCAGGACAGCTGAGGTCCCTGGGTACACCATGCCTTAGAGGGCCTGGCTAGGCGGGTGGCTGCCCGTGGGACCGGAGCCCTGTTCTCCCCAGGGAGGAGGGCCAGACACTCACCTTAGGCCGCTTCCACCTGACTGTGGGCCCTGGGGTGCCCTTATAGTAGAGTGAGTCGTCAGTGGCAGGGAAGTGGGGGTCCTCAAAGAGCACCTTCCTGCGCAGACAGGCCCGCTTCAGCGCTGAGTAGTTCTGGTCCTCGTAGGCCTTAACGCAGGAGAACATGGTGACCACGTCCCCAAGAAGGGGAGGCACCTAGAGGAGAGGAAGAAAAGACTTATCAATCATGGGCACCTTAAGTCCCTGCTGAGCTCCGACCACCGGACATACTTCCCTCCCAGAAACATTCCAGTAACACAGGCAAGGAAAGGTGGTACAGAGGGGCAGAGATCTGCCCCAGGTCACACAGCTAGTACCTGCTACAGGACAAAGAGGCAACGGGAGCAAACCACCTGCCTCAGCTATGGAGAGTCTCTCCTCTCTGGTGTCTCCTCTCTGGTGATACCAGGCCCTCAGGCCACCAGTGTGTCCAGGGCTGGCCCAGGCCACACCTACCTCACACTCCCTGTCTTGTTCAGCCAGCCCTCCCTACCTCTTTGGACTGAATCATACAAGTGACCACCCCCAGCAGCTTGTGGCCAGTGTCACACCCACAGGTCTCAGCTGTGGGCATCTCAGAGGGCTCTTCCTGACTCACTCCTGCCCAGGTTGCTCCCAGCTGTCACTCTGTCTCCACCCCGGCACTCTGCCTCCTATGTGCACCTGACACTTAGGGAGGAAGCAGGTCCCTGGCCCCTGGGGCTCTGTTCACTCCTCAGGGGGCCAGGAGATCACCCCATACCCTGTATTTTGTACACTGAACAACTCAAGGGACACACACTGCACCAATACGGTCAGGGGAGGCCCCAGGGAACAAGGGTTATGGGGGAGATGCAGCCAGTAGGGCGTGGTCTCACATGGTTGACAGACGGTCTCTCACAATCCATCTTCACCCTCTCCAAATCTACTCATCCTGGGGTGTACTGGGATCAACCCTGTGGTCTTATTGAGGTTCAGGCTGGCCATGAGGGAAACTGAGGCAGAATTCTTAGAATGGTTTCTGGGCAAAGTTTGATAACAAGTCTGATGTAGGCACTGATCCTGGCCGAGCTACTCATCTGCTGGGTGACCGTGGAAAAGTCACTCGGCCTCTTTGAGCCCCTTTCATTCACCTCCAAGATGGGAACAAGGTTGCTTCAATAAGAGAATGGTGCCATTCTAATCAGCCGGGGGCAGAGGACGAGGGAGGAGAGCAAAGGGGTCAAGTCTCTTCTCATTCTCTGGAGCCCGCCCGCCGTGTGCAAGCCACTGAGGACGAGGTCTCCTGTTGTGAGCAGTGCCAGGTGGGCACACTGCTGCCATTTTCAGAATGAGGACTGAGGCCCTGGGAGGTGTTCCCACGGAGGAGGTGGGCTGGAACCCAGGTCCTCAGGTTGAGGTGGCCTACCTTGGCCTCGGGAGAAAGGGCTAGGCAATGGCAGGCAAGCTCCCCCACACAATCCTCAACTGAGCTGCGGCCCAAAGGACGGGAAGATGAGGGGTCTCCAGGGAAGGGCAGAAACAGGAAGGAAAAGGCGATGGACCGGCAATGCCTTGTTCTGTATCTGCAGTCTCTGCATCCATTCAGGGTTGCTCTGTGGCCTCAAGCCAACCATTTAACTTCCCTGGCCTCTCCTCCACCCAGGAAGGTCAATCTCCTCGGGGCCCTAGGCCTCTCTCAGCCTTGGAGCCCTGGGAAAAAGAGAAAGGAGAGACTGGAAAACCTCAGGGCCCTTAGGCACCGAGCAGGCTCATTAGCCCTGCAGGCGTTAGCAGCCAGTGCTCGGGAAGTAATTTAAGCCACAGGAATTAGATCAGGGAGCCGAGAAATCAGCTATTGTGATTCCAGTATTTCGGAGCCCAGAGGGCCCAGAGAGGCAGAGCAAGCAGGCTGAGATCACACAGCCAGGATGGCAAATGAGGCTTCTGGCTGCTCTCCAGGCCACAGAGGGCTCAACACTACAGGCAGGATCTGCTCTCCCAGGAAGAAGAGACTTCGCAACCAGGAGAAACTGGGTGAGGAGGGTGGGCAGGGAAGGAGGGCATGAATAGATGGGAGAGGGCCACCAGCAGAGGCTCTGCCATGCCTCAGTCACTCCTCCTCATCCCTGATGGGCAGGCCTGGCCTACTTCCGGAGTTCTGGGACCTGGCCTTTACATACTCAGCCCCCACGCACCAACCAAGAGGTTGTTACCACACAGTACCACATGCGGTCAGAGCCTCAAGGGGGTTACAGACTCTGCAGCCTCTCCCATCTCCAGGCACCATCTCAGAAAGCAAAGTATAAACAGGAAGGCAGGAAACCCAGACTGACACACCAGCCTCTTCCCCGGCCTGTGCTTCAGGCGTGGCCATTTTTGCCCGTGTTTCCGCTGGACAAGACCCTGTGTGATGTTAAGGACAGGCTGGGCTTCCCAGCTGTCTGATGTCTGCTTTCTTCCCTTTCTCTGCCAATCTCACCCTTGCATCCTTTACTCTGGAGACCTACATTCCAGTGTCAGGCGTTTCTTGCAGGTCCCTCAAGCTGTGAGCTCGGGGCCTTTTCATATACCTCTCCTTCACAATCCAGCTCTTGCCTTGGCCATCTGGAGCCCCCAGGAGCCCAGCACCGGCTACATTATGCCCATTTGGACATTCCTTGTCCATTTTCCCAGCCCACCCTCTGAGGACAGGGCCTACATCAAACACCTCTGCATCCCCACTGCCAACAGGGAGGCGCTGGGATTCAGCAACCACAGAACCACTGCAACAAAAGTTGAGTGTGGCAGTGAATCCCAGATATGAAGAGCAAGCTCAAGAGCGGTGGGGCTGGGGCTGGAGAGGTAGCTCAGTGGTTAAGATCACTGACTGCTCTTGCAGAGGATAAAGGTTCAGTTCCCAGCATCCACATGGCGGCTCACAACTGTAACGGGGATTCAAAGCCTTCTTGTTACCTCCGCAAGCACCAGGCATGTCATGCCTATGGTACCCAAACCTACATGCAGTCAGCATTCGGACCAGCGGGAGCCACCCTCCTCTGCCTGCTGGGCCAAGCATCTGCTTGCCTCCTGACCTTCCTGATGGCTGTGTGCCAGTGGGGGCCCACACCCCTTTGTCCAGGCTGAGCTGGCTATGGCCCTGCCCTTCAGCCACTGTGACTAACTCCAGGCTACAGGGCCCCCAGGGCAGGACTAGGCTGGAGGCCTTCACAGGCCACACAGCCTACAGGGTCTTTGTCAGAAGTGGGAGCTTCTGGAAGAAGAAATAATGGAGCCGGGACAATCAGAGAACAGGTTGAGTCTGAGTCCAACAGCAGGAGCCACACAAAGGCCAAGAACAGCCTTGGCCATCAACAGAGGCCCAGCTAGAGGAGCCACACCCCAGGCAAGCAGCCTGTCCTAAAGTCCTGGTCACTGAGACACTGCCAGGGTAGACAAACAGATCAGTGGGACGGAACAGAACAGAACAGTCTACTCGGTCCACAGGTATAAGGACACCTGATTTATGGCTTGGTGCACTGAGCAAAGAACCGTAGTTTCAGTGAATGGAATCACTTGCTTTCCACAGGGAAGAAGAGCGATCTTGACCCTACCTCACACTACACACTGAACCAATCCCAAGAAAACGGCAGTGGAACTCCAGCCATGGGGAATGCCTGCAACCAGCATAACATGTAGCCAGAGAAATGGCTCTGTGGTTAAGAACACTTGGTGCTCTTGCAGAGGACCCAGGTTTGGTTCCTGACACTCACAAGGTGGCTCACAACCACCTGTAACTCCAGTTCCAGGGCATCCAATTCATTCTTCCAGCCTCCACAGGCACTAGACATGTGTGTGTGTGGTACACAGACACACACTCAGACAAAACACCCATACACATAAAATAAAATAACACAAAAACTAAAATCAACAACAAAACAAACAAACAAAAACAGCACAATAGAAAAGAAAGAGCAATCCCAAACATCCAGTAAGTAGAAGGGAAAGTGCTGGACTTCACCAATCGGCAAGGAGATGCAAATTAAAATAATAGCGAGACAGCAGCCCAACCTACCAGCAGGGCTAGCTCGGGAAGCACCATGACATGCTAGCTCACACATGTCCCTAGCACAGGCTGGGTGTGAAGCTCGGTAGCACAGTCATGGGCTAGCACACATGAAGCCCTGGGTTCCACCTTCAAAAACAAAACAATCAAGACCGCAAGTGGCGCTCTGATACCTGGCAAGGGAGGACACCTGCACAGTGACTCTGTAAAGCGCTAGAGTTTCTACTGAGTATGAGCAACACATGCTCCATCGTCTAGTTAGTTCGCTCCGAGATGTATCGACCGTATCCCACACATTCAGTGAAACACAAGAACACAAGAATGTTTAGCACAGATTTGTTTTTAAAGCTTTTTTTTTAAGGCCTTGAACTCTTGATCCTCCTCCTCCTACTGCCCAAGTGAGGGAATCCCAGACATGTCAAGCCCCAGTAGAAACTGTTACGTTGAAAATTAGAAAATACTCAAAGACCATCAGTAAAGGACTATGTGAGAGGGTTTTGTTGTTGTCTGCTCAAATAATAGAAAACAGACACATGGTTGTACACATCCCCACAGATGGAGTTCACAGGCACGACATTAAACAGAGACATTACTACATGATTTCATTAAATCAAATTGCAAAGTGGCGCCAGATCACTCTGATACCAAAGCCATAAAAGAAAGTTACAGGGATGCTGGAGAGGAGGCTCAGAGGTTAAGGGCACCTTCTGCTCTCTCAGAGGACCTGAATTCTGTTCCCAGCACCCATGTTTCACCTACAATTTCAGTTTCAGAAGATCTAATGCCCTCTTCTGACCCCTTCATGCATTGCACTCAGGTGCACATACCCACACACATACACATACATAAAAAGAAAAAAAAGTTACAGGCCAGAGGTTCCTAAGGAACACAGACACAGAAAACCTGGGGTTCCACCAGGTGGTGGTACACACCTTTAATCCCAGCACTTGAGAGGTAGAGGCAGGTGGATCTCTGTGAGTTTGAGGCCAGCCTGATCTACAGAGTGAGTTCCAGAACAGTCAAGGCTACACAGAGAAACCCTGTCTCAAAAAGAAAGAAAGAAAGAGAGAGAGAGAGAGAGAGAGAGAGAGAGAGAGAGAGAGAGAGAGAAGGGAGGGAGGGAGAGAGAAAGAAAGAAAAAGAAAACTTGGGGTCCAGGAGCACAGCGTTACTGTGTGGACTTAGATGCTACAGAAAAGCTTCAGCAAAGGACTAGGAACAGAACTCCCCAGCCCCTGAAAAGGACACTCACTGTGATCCAGTGGCTGGGAAATAGAACAGCTCAGCATCGACAGTGGGATCCGGGTGTGATGGCTCCCACTTGTGACCCTAGCCCTCGAGATGCTGAAGCAGGAGGATTGACAGGAGTCCAAGGCCAGCCTGGGCTACATAGTGAGACATTGTCTCCAAAGATGGATGAAAACCACATAATCCTCTTGTTAGATGTAAGGAAAATATTTGAGAACACTCAGCATCCTTTAATGATAAAACCTCAACAAATCAGATAGAGGAATAATATTCAAAACTAAATAATAAAATAAAGAACATGAAAGGGGGTAACATGCAAAACGTAGTTGTGTTTCTGTGCTAACAATAAATTACCCAAAAATGAAACGGAGAAACCCCATCCACAGCAGCTACAGAAAAAAAAACAAAATAAAATGCTTAGGAATAAATATGAGCAGGAAGATGAAAACCCTTCACACTAAAACTGCAAAACATCGAGAAGCATGAAGGAAGACACAAATGAATGGCTAGATATTCCATGATTATGCACTGGAAGAAATAATGCTGAGGTGAATACTACCCCCCTTCAATCCCATTCAGCATAACTCTGAAGACCCTCTTCACAGAAAGAGAAACAGACCCTAAAATTCATAGGAAACCACAAAACATCCTTCAATTGCTTAAGCAATTTTGAACAAAAAAGACAAAGCCAGAGATATCACATTGTTGGTTAAAAATTTAAAAAAAAATACCACAGGGTCCAGGAATGCAGCTTAGCTGGTACCGTGCATGCCTAGCATGTGCAACACCCTGGGCCTACCTCAGCACCACAGAAGCCCAGTGTGCTGGTCCATGGTCGGCTCTCGGGACAGAGGCGGGAGGATCAAGAACGAGAAAGGTCATCCTTGCCCACCCAGAAGTGCTGCATAAGATTGTGTCTCAATTAATAAACAAATATCCTCCACTCTGGGAGTTAAGCTGGTGCGAGGTGTGTTCCTGTAATCCCAGCATGAAGGAGACAGAGGCCGGAGGATGAGGAGTTTAGAGCTAGCCTTAGCTACATGAGATTCAGTCCAAATGTGTGTGTTTGTGTTGTCTTAGCTAGGGATTGTATTGCTGCGACTAAACACCACAACCAAAAGCAGGTTGGGGAGGAAAGGGTTTATTGGGCTTACACTTCCACATCGCTGTTCATCACTGAAGTCAGGACAGGAACTTAAACAGGGCAGAAACCTGGAGGCAGGAGCTGATGCAGAGGCCATGGAGGAGTACTGCTTACAGGCTGGGCCCTCCCACATTAATCACTAAGAAAGTACCCTATAACCAGATCTTATGGAGGCATTGACTCCACCTTGTGTCAGGCTGACATAAAAGTAGCTAACACACACACACACACACACACACACACACACACACACACACACACACACACAGCAGAGCTATGATCATCAAAACAGCATGGCACTGGGGTATGAGACCAGGAACAGTTCATTGATTTTCAGCAAAGGTCTCAACATCACCCCTTGGGAAAAGGATCTCGACTCCAGTCAAGGGGGTGGGAACAGGGGAAACCCCACATGCAACAGAATTAATTACACCCTAATTTTAAATACAAAATCCAGCTCAAATGTATTAGTGACCAGAAACTGTAAGACTGCCAGAGGAAAAGGGGGAAACTCCACGGCACGAGCCCGGGCAGTTATTTTTCAGATATGACCCCCAAAGCACAGGAAACGAGGGCAGAAGCAGACAAACAGGCTGCCATCAAAAAGCCTCTACACACAGGAAATGGTCCATGGAGCGAAGACAGCCCACAGAATGCAAAGCCTACTTCTGATAAGAGACTAATTTCTAACTAACTAATTTCTAGCCTGGGTTATATAATGTCTTGTCTGAAAGAGCCCAAACAAGGGCCAGTGAGATAGATCAGGGTAAAGCACCTTACTGTACAACCTGGCAGCTTGAGTTCAACTCCCAGATAAAGGGAGGGAGGGAAGAGAGGAAGGGAACTTGGGCAACTCCACAGCCACAGAGCAGACACTCAGCTGGAAAACAGGCAAAAGACCTAAAGAGATATTTCTCAGAAAAGAAATAGGAACAGCTATCAGGGACACGAACAACCGTTCAACATCAGCAACCACCAGGAAATAGAAAATCAAAACCAAAAAGACATGCTCTCTCATACCTGGTAGAGTCCTCACGAAAATGAGACCAGCATGGGGGAGATGTGCAGCTACCGTGGACCACAGCAAACATGCATGTGCCTATAATCCTAGCATTAGGGAGGTCCAGGCAGGAGGGCCGTGAGTTCTAGGCAAGTCTCAGCCATACACTAAAACCCGGTCAGACTCACAAAACAATCCAAAATAGAGCCAGCCTGGGCCAGCAATCCCACTTCGGGATCCGTACCCTGAGGAATGAAATCAGCACGGTGAAGAGCCATCTGCATGTCGTGGCCATTACAGCAGAATTCACTACAGATACGGGACAACTCAAATGCCCATCAACAGACGAATGGACAAGGAACTGTGGACTGGGGGCTACGGGTGTAGCTCAGCTGGTATAGTGCGCACTGAGTGTGACTCTCAGAGGTATGTAAAGTGGGCGTGGTGGTGTGTGTGCCTGCAATCCCAACACGGGGGAATTAGAAGCAGGAGGGTCAGGAGTTTAAGGCCAGACTCTACAATAAAGGAAACTCAAGACTAGCCTGGGTTATATAATGTCTTGTCTGAAAGAGCCCAAACAAGGGCCAGTGAGATAGCTCAGGGTAAAGCACCTTGCTGTACAAGCTGGCAGCTTGAGTTCAACTCCCAGATAAAGGGAGGGAGGGAGAGAGCACTGACTTCACAGTTGTCCTTGGCCTCCACATGCCTGCTGTGACATGCCCCCCACTCCTACACACTAATAATGATGAAACAAATATTAATGAATTTTTAAAAAGCACCGGGTGTAACTCACCAATAGTGGCTACTATGTCAATCAGTTTCCTGTTACTGTGATAAACACCTGAGATAACCAACCAGCTTCTAGAGAGAAAAGGTTGATGTGACTCAGTTTAAGTGGTTCCAAGCCATGATGAGTGAACCCATGACATTCAGGCCTCTAATGTGGGGCTGGAAAGCAATGCTGGGGACCTCAAGGTAAGTCAGAACCTCACAACCCACAGTGGCTGGGAGGGAAAGCAGGTGGAAGAAATCGGGGCTCCACAGGGTCCCGCCATTCATCAATGGCACCTTGCTGGGGACTAAGCCCCTCAGCACATGGCCTGCAGGGAACATTCCAGACCCAAACTATGGCACTAGTTTTTGCTTTCCAGTCAGGTGTACCCTCCAGGCAACACAGGTAAAGAGGGGCCCAGCATGGCGGATACACTGTGACCAATGCTCCAGGCAGGGGGCCATGGCACACTAGGGCTCACTATGGTCAGTGCTGTCAGGAGCAGGAAAGGTGGCAGGGAGAAGGCTGGTTGCTCTTCGATGAAGCATGATGGTATGGGATGTGTCTCCATGTCAGGGTGTGTGACTAGCATGTGTGAGGGCTCCATCCCCAGCACTGTGAGTGGGGGCTGGGCAAGCCCCACTTCCATTATATTCTCAGTCCTGCCAAAGCTGTGTCTGCCCACCCCCCCACCCTCCCACCCCCTCACCCCCCCCCCCCCCCCCCCCCCCCCCCCCGAGGCCTCCAGCTCTTTTTCTGACAAGGAA
>CABHPQ010114811.1:1148-20793 GCA_902168405.1 Peromyscus aztecus
GCTTTGTGAGGACTGCCTGAGATCCGGAGCCCCACCCAGCTGTGGGTCAGTTCACGTCACATAACTAGGAAACCACAGCTTCCCTGGCTGAACTCCTACCCTCCATGAGGATTGCTCATGGCCATACTGTTCTGGTTAATGATTCTCCAGCAGCACTTCAGGGCTATCACCACAAAGGTGGCTACCAGGAGGCCTAAGCATGACTTGCCAGATCCCACTAACACCTGGGGCAGGTAGTGAGTGAGCTCTAGAACCCAGGTTGGGCTTGTCTTGTGACCTGGAAATTCACTTCTGCACTGACTCTCATCTTAGCCAGGGCCAGCGTTTCTGGTCAGTGGGTAGAGTGACCTTGACCTCTTTGGCCGTTAAGTTAACCTCATTCCTGTGATTCTGGAGGCTTTTCTGGCCATGCCCTTAGAAATCTGAAGGCAGGGGCCCAGGAGAGATGGCTCCGTGGTTAAGAGCTGCTCTTCCAGAGGACCTGGGTTTAATTCCCAGCATCCACATGGCAGCTCATACCTGCCTGTAACTCCATTTCCAGGGGATGACAACCCTCACACAGACATACATGCAGGCAAAATACCAATGCACACAAAATACAAATAAATTATAGAAAAGAAAAGTCCGAAGACAACTACAGCCCCTAGCAGGTGGGTGACGCAGACTGGTGGTAGAGCACTTGACGGATGTGTGTAAACTGAGTCCCTTCCCAAGCACTGTAAAAAGCAAAACAAACCTGGGCCTTTAACTTGACAGATAAAATACCTCCCCAGGTCGGGCCCCTTGATACATAACTGTGTGTTGAGAGAGTGCCTTCCCAACAATTTGAGGCTGACCTGTGCTGCATAGTAAGAACCTGTCTCAAAGATGAGGCTTTAGTCCTCAGCTCCTGGCTTCCATTTCTCTGTTGGGCCTTGTCCTTGCTCTGTACCTTGTAAGCTTTCTCCCATTGGTTGAGGTCCTCTGGTCAGTAAATTTCCAGCTTTCAAAAGAAGGGTAGACTGAATACAAACACATCTGTAGTCTGGTCATCTCCATTCTGATAACATGATTAGACTGCTGTTGGATTTGTACCAAGTGAGACTAGACAGCTGTGGCCATAGCTTTGTTCCCATGCTGTGTTGGAGAGCCTAGGTGGACATGGACATTCCTCTGTTTCTGTGAAGGTCAGGCTCTCGTCTACCCTGACCCTCAGTTCTGTAGCTCATGATTCTTAGATGTGGCTTTGAAGGTGTTTCCAGTGTTTTATATATGCAATGTCGTCTCCTTGCTGAGCACCAGCCAGGCTTCCACTGGCTTATGACCTCTGCTCTGCCTGGAAGTTTTCATCTAGTACCTCTCAGTATCTGGGTAGGGCTGGTCTGTGTGGGCAAGACCAAAGGCTGCTTCTGGTCTCACAGTCAGCAGTTCAGCTATTCATTTCCCCAGTCCAAAGTGGCTGACCCAGAGTTATCAGATGTTGGCACCCGGAGACCTGCCTAGCCCCCAAGGTATGCATGTTGCCAACACCAGCTGCAGGAGAGGAATGGGTCCAGTGGGAAGTGACCCTACCCCCTTGCTATAGGCTTTATCCTCGAGTGCAGTGTGCCCACGGGCATGAAGAGGAATGCCAGGACAGAACAGCCCAAGTGAGATGCCAGGAGATCCTGCGCCAAGTAACAGGACACAGGTCTTTCTAATTCATGTGTGAGACTTAAAGCAGCCTTGGGATTTGGAATTCACCTTGCCCAGCAGGTGCACCCTTGGGCTAGGAGCACATGGATTTCTTTGCCCATTGCTGGGAGGTGGAGATGAGACTAGGCATATTGGAGCTGCCTCCTAGGAACCTGAGCCAGTAGCTAATCATGAAGAATTCACAGCTCAGAACCTTCTCCATGGTGGCTGCCTAGGGCTGTGTCCACAGCAGGGCCTGAGCTGAGTTGCACTTGGCAGGGACTCACTGGGTGTAGGCATGGGGGAGGAGCACTGCTACTCTTTACTAAGAGCCTTTTGTCCCTGGTTTCTATTTAATTTGCAAGCTGGCCCCAAGAAGGTTTCCATCCCCCTCTACATCTGGGCGGGGGCTGGGGAGGGACAGAGGTCCGTTGCTGCAGCACGTGTCCTTCGCCTGGGTAACACACCAGTCAGCACCAGGGAGCAAGTTCAGGCTAGGGTTAGGGCTGGGGGGCTGGTAGGAAACCAGCTTTCTGATGAGTGGAGAATGGCTGAGCACCTTCGGATCTGCGACTCAAGCCATAGTTTAGAGTGGCGTGGCCACGGGCTAGCTCCAGGGGTTTCACTGTCGTCTCAGGTGGACCCCCCCCACCTCAGCTCGCAGCTACCGCTTTAAGAGGGCGGGCGGAGTCCATCAGGCCCCGCCCCTGGGGCCGCGCGGGCGCATTGGCTGCACCAGGCGCGGGCGCTCGGTGGCACTTTGAACCGGGTGTCAGGCGGCTGGAACCGGAGTTGTGGTGCTGACTGGGGTCGGGCCAGGTCGCTTTTGCTCTGGCCATGGCCGAAGCACGCTCATCTCGCTGGTACTTTGGGGGACTGGCTTCCTGCGGGGCCGCCTGCTGCACACACCCGCTAGACCTGCTCAAGGTGAGGCTGAGTTTCCAGGCCGAGCGCGCGCGTGAGCCCCAGTCGTTGGGGACCGTCCCGGGCCTGACGCCTACTGCGGCCGCCGCTTGACTGCGCACCCGTTAATTAGCGCCGGCAACGCCCACGCCGGCCTGAGTCGGCCGCCCTGCTCTGCGCTGTCGGGTTTGGGCCTGCGGGCGCCACTGACGCTTCCTTCCCAGTAGGCAGCACGGAAAATCCCCGGGACCCTCTGCAGATGCTTTTCTCAGGTGACAGGCAGCTAATCCTCAGAGGGGACATCCCCGCTCCTCAGCTTACCCAGCTGGTTTCCCCAGTCTTTAACAGATGGCTGGCTGTCCCGCCTCAGCTCTGCGCTTTAATACCTGTGTGAACTCTTCCACTCTGAGCCATGTCTCGGCCGCAGACATTCGACAACTGGTTAAAAGTTGTGGGTAGAGTTGCAAGGGCACAGGTGTTGAAACCTAAAGACCAGCCTGGTTCCAGCATACCAGCGTCTCCTGGTATGGTATGGCACCACCAACTGTGGGGGGTGAAATGAGGCAATGGGCCAGGGGGTGGTTTGACCTCGGTCATCTGCTTTGGGCTACCTCCGCTTGAATGGTTGCTATGTTAGGATCAGCATACCACCAGGTGAGCGAGGAGACCCTGCATTCACCGGGCACTGCCCAATAATACTGTGGCCGTCTCAACACAAGAAACAAATGAGACTGCCGGGTGGTGGTGGTACACGCCATTCATCCCAGGACTCGGGAGGCAGAAGCAGGCAAATCTCTCAGTTCCAGACTAGCCTGGTCTACAGAGTGAGTTCCAGAATGGGCCAGGACTACAGAGACTCAAAACACCACCCCCCATGGGAAAAAAAGAAAAAAAGAAACAAACAAATGAGACACGTGGGTTTGTGGGGTTTTTTCCTTTAAAAAAAAAAAAAAGCTTATTTAGGGCAGCCTAAGACAGCACTCTTCCTGTTCCCCAGGGCCAGCCCCGGGGAATTTTTTCCTGATTCTGTCTTACCACGGAGAACAAATATTTCTATTGCTGCTGCAGGGTGACCGTGGACAGAGCGGACTGCCACTTCCCTCACACCCTGCACTGGATTGGCCCCTGAGGTTTGCGCTGGTGATCTACCCTCAGATAATTCTACCACTTCAGACTTCCAGGCTAGTTTCTGTCTCTGCCTGGGGACCATGTTTCCTAGGAAGAGCAGTGGCTCTTCTTTGTTGTTTATTTGTAGCCCAGGCTTACCCTGAACTGGTTATGCAGCTAAAGCTGGCTTTGGATTCCTGCTCCTTCTGCCTCTACTTTCCAAGGGCGGCTATTTCAAGCGTTCATTATTGCTCCCAGCTAGCTTTTCTAGTTAGTAAGAATGCTGGCCACTGGGTTCAAGCGAGGACTGAAATCTCACTTGGCATGCAGAGGTTGAGCCCCTGGGCATCACCACTGCAGGTAGTATCACAGCAAGAGTACTGGCTGCTTTGGGAGGGGCTTCTTGAGGTTATTTTCCTTTACTGGATGTGGTATCAGCAGCCTTCTCCATCATGAAGGTCGGGCTAGATAGCTAAACTAGGCGTGGACCCTGGAGGCCTCCCAGCCACCCCACTCCCAGACAGTCCTCTGAGTGTTGACCAGTTGTGACATAAAAGTCCCAGATGGTTGTTTACTGTCCAAGCTCCCTTTGGGCTTCACTGCTTCTCAACTCCACCCCCACTCAGATGTTCTCTTGGTGCCTGGGGGATGAAGAAAGGCTGCCATGGAAGCCGGACACCCTTGTTGGACCCATGCCAGTAGACAGTGCCCAGCCACAGAAGAGGCAGTGATCAGGGGGTTCCAACGAGGACTGCTCACAGAGACCACTTGAAAACCTATGTGGATTTTGTTTAAGGCAGGATCTTACTGTACTGCAGGCTGTCCCCAAACTCATGATCCTCCTGCCTCAATCACCTGAGTATTTAGGGTCACATGCCTGAGTTACTATGCCAGCTTTAAAAACTTGTTTTGAAGTTCCTTCGTGTGTCCACTTTGCCCTGGTTTGGTCTTCTCATGCACAGGGGCAGTTGCCCTCAGAGCCGCTGCTCCCCAGATAGGCCTACACCCCCGTCCCTCTGGACTCACATTCTGGAAGATGACACCCTGTTGCTGAGTCCGAAGCCCCTCTGTCCTCACCATCTTAGCTGTTTCCCTGTCCCCTTTTTGCATGAGTGTGAGCATGCTTGTGGTCACGTTTGGCTGTGGGCAGGCTTCTTTGGGGTCAGTACAAGGACTGACACAAAAATGCTCAGGACCAGTCCACCAGTATGGGCGTGGGAGTGAGGCAAGGCCCTGAGAACACTGTCGTTACTATAAAATAAAAGAGAGAACAATTACAGGCCTGAGGCCCTTTGGGCCTCTCATCGCCCCCCGCCTTAGTTCCCTCGCCGCTAGGCATGGGTGCTGACAGCTGAGTCCACAGCGTGTGGACCTGGAAATAACCGATGCTTGCTGTTACCTCCACAGAGGTGTGTGGAGGCCTGGGCAGCTGTCTCATTGTCTCCTTGTTCCTGCCAACTTGTGGCCAGGTCAGAGCTCCGCTCTGCGGACACCACATGCCCTCCCTGCCTATGCACAGGTGCACCTTCAGACACAGCAGGAGGTGAAGCTGCGCATGACGGGAATGGCACTGCAGGTGGTGCGGACCGACGGCATCCTGGCACTCTACAATGGCCTGAGCGCCTCGCTGTGTAGGCAGGTGTGTGCACAGGTCTTGGCTCTCTGTCAGGGCTCATGACCCACAAAGTTCTTTCTTCTCTCTTGTTGACATCAGCTTCCTAGGTCTTGTTGACACCAGCCTCTCAGGTCCTGATTCTAGGGCTCAGTCCTGTGAAGGAGCCTTAGGGAGTTCTAGATACTTTCTCTCCCCACTTCAGATTTATTACAGAAGAGACCCAGGGTGGGTATGGGGCAGATAGGAAAACTGGGGTTAAGGATGGCTGCGGACAGCACCTCTGGGTTTGTGAATTGGCTGGCTTGGCTGATTGCAAGCTCAGTAGCCTCAGAATGGCTACTCAGTGTCCCAGGGCCCATGGGGTAATGACTGGGCTGGGTAGAGTGCCCAGTCCTCTGAGCCGGGCCCCCTCCCCAGATGACCTACTCCCTGACTCGGTTCGCTATCTACGAGACCATGCGGGACTACATGACCAAGGACCACCAGGGGCCTCTCCCCTTCTACAACAAGGTGTTGCTGGGCGGCATCAGTGGTGAGCACTGGGTAGTCAGGGCAAGGGCCGGGCAAAGGCCCAGGACACAGGGAACCGTCACATATTGGCCCTGGCATTTATGTCACCACAGGTTTGACTGGAGGCTTCGTGGGGACCCCAGCAGACTTGGTCAATGTCAGGTGTGTATGTGCCTCTCGTCCCCCAGGGTCAAGGGCTCTCCTGTTCACAAGTAGGCAAGCCCTTGCTCAGGTTACTCCTGGATTCTGCAGTACACTCAGCTTGGGGCAAGCCACTCAGACTCTAAGCCTGGTTTTACGGAGGAGCTGAGTCCCATGATCCTACCCTGAACTCGGGTAGGCAGTCCTGCACTGTTGACCCCAGCCAGTGAGCTGACCTGGGGCCTAAGGGCTAATGTACGTCCAGCGGCCCACCCGTCCCTGCCTGTTGTACTATTGTTTCAGGATGCAGAATGACATGAAGCTGCCTCTGAGCCAGCGACGCAAGTGAGTAGAAGATGGACTTTGTCCCAGTAGGGGGTAGTGGGGGTGAAGGCCCCAGTCTGGGAGGACCCCGGCACAGCTCTGCTGTGACTTTACCAGGACTCCCCATGTTGCTCGCGGGTCAAATGGAGTGGGGGCTGTTGGCTTTAGATACCATGCACACTTACCCTGATGTCACTAAGTGTGTCCCTTGGTCCCCTAAGACCTTTAGGTTCTTTGTGGGGAGAATCTCACTAGGCCGAGGGCCAGTTCCTACACTTGCTTTCTGGAACCTGCTGACACCAGGACTCTCATATAGGGCTGGGCCTCTTTGTAGCTGAGGATAGCCCAAGTCAGGTGTCTTTGAGTATAGGGGCAGCCAAGCCTCAAAGCCCATAGGGTGAGGCACATGAAAGAAGGGCCCACAGCCAGGAGGCCTGGGGTAGGAAATGGCCCTCCTTTTCCACCCCAGGCCAGCCCCAGGAACAACATGGGGCTTTGGGATCAGGGTCTTCTGCAGTAGCCCTTTGCCCTTCCTAGAAGTGTGTTGTCCCTTCTTAGCATAGTCTGAGTCATCTCACTTTTCCCTTCACCCTTGGGGATCCAGGCTGTTTCTAGTGCCCCTGCTTTTGCTCAGGCTGTCTTAAACCCCAGATCCTCCTGTCTTGGCTTCCACAAAGCTAGGCTGAGCCAGTTTCTTATTTTTATTTTGGTATAAGGGTCTCATTCTATAGCACTGACTGACCTTGAACTGCCTACTGAGTGCTGGGATTACAGGTGTGAACTACCAGGCCTGGATTCTCCAGCCAAGAGGGCAGGTGATAATCTAGTGTACTGGAAGCCACAGCAAGCCTGGGATCCTGTGGGAAAGTGGAACCTCTGTCCAAAGGAATAGCAGAGCAGACCACAGACAGGACAAGCATGAGCCCACAGGGTTCATTTCCTGAGTGTTTTTCCGTGGGAAAGGTTTACAGGCCTGTGAGATACCCCCATTGAGTATGGTGCCAATGCAGGAGTCCTGTTGTCCACAATGGGGGTGTGGCTTTTCTGGGTCCTAAGGCGCACCCTGCAGAACCAGGTGGATGTGGTAAATGTCACTGACCTGTCTTTGCCACTGACAGCTACTCTCATGCCCTGGATGGTCTGTACCGTGTGGCCCGTGAAGGTGAGAGGAGAGGAATTTTACATTATTTTAAATATGTATTCAGTGTATGTGAGCTGGTGGGCTTAGGGTGGAAAAGCAACCTGAGGAAGCAGGCAGAGGGTAATGACGTGCGACAGGGGTGGCTGCTGATGTCACCTTTTACTTCCTCCTGCAGAAGGCCTGAAGAAGCTCTTCTCGGGAGCAACCATGGCATCCAGCCGCGGGGCCCTCGTCACTGTAGGCCAGGTAGGGCTCCTGTGCAGAATGGGGCTTGTGGACAATATCTCTGACCTCTGACCTCTATTCTCAGGGATCACAGAACATAGCAGTGGGCACTGGGAACCTTGGGGAGATACCTGCTATCCTGGAGAGGGGTGGGCACAGGTGGGCTCAGCATGCAGCTGGCAGACCCTCACCTGCATGGCCAGGTGTGGCGATGGAGGTGACAGCAAGTGCTTGCTCACTGCCAGATGTCACCGTGGACCCTGCTTACTCTCCCTGGATCTGGGAGCTCTTCTTTGGCCATAACTGTCCCCACTCCTACCTACAGCTGTCCTGCTACGACCAGGCCAAGCAGCTGGTCCTGAGCACGGGGTACCTGTCTGACAACATTGTCACTCACTTTGTCTCCAGTTTTATTGCGGTAAGTGCCCCAGCGCGGTTGGAGGAAGATGAGGGCAGGCGGGGTGAGCCTGGTGCAGCCTCTCTGAGGCCACGTGTGGGATTCAAGTTCATACGTTAGCCCAGGCCAAGATAATTCCTGTGTCACCTCTCCTGGAGACACAGGTCTTGCAGCCCTGAGACTCACGAATGGGGCGAAGGGCTCTTTTAAGGTAGCCTGTGGGTTTGGGAGTGCCTGAAGGCCCATTGGTGACAAGTTCCCTCCCTCAGGGCGGATGTGCCACATTTCTGTGCCAGCCCCTGGATGTGCTGAAGACCCGCTTGATGAACTCTAAGGGTGAATATCAGGTAAGGACTGAGCTGCAGGCCCCAGGGCTGGTCGGAGCTCCTGCCATCTATAGCCCTGCTCTGTGACCTTATCCTGGAGCTGTGTGTGTGTGTGCTTCCCACTGGGGCATGGGGGCCCAGAGACAAGGCTGTTGTCTCCTGCTCCCTTCCAGTTGCTCAACTCTGGGTAGCACTTGCCTCAGGGTGGGGCTGTACTTTTCCAAGGCCTTGGCCTTGGTTTTGCTTAAGACCAACCACCAGTTAACAGAAGAAGCTTTTCACAGGGTCGGTAGAGTCTGGCCAGTGCCTTGAGAGCCGGTCTGGTTGGCTCTCAGCAGCCTACCAAGTTGGCCTGTGTGGCTTTTACTCTTTGGTCCCGTTGATGTCACAGCCTGAGCTGCTTTCGTTTTGGCTCTTGCTGTGTTCCTGGGAGCCCTCCTGTGCCCGGAGGGCTCTCCCGTGTGTTTGAGTGTCCCTCACTGTTTCGTAGGGTGTTTTCCACTGTGCAATGGAGACCGCAAAGCTTGGACCACAGGCCTTTTTCAAGGTGCGTTGGGGCAGTGAGGATGGCGGGCAGCTGGAGGTCAGCTGGGCCGGGTCTCCCTGGACCTGACGTCTCTACCTCTGGTGTCTTTACCCAGGGCCTCTTTCCTGCGGGCATCCGTCTCGTCCCCCACACCGTGCTCACCTTCATGTTCCTAGAGCAGCTCCGGAAGCACTTTGGCATCAAAGTGCCAACCTGACATCACCATGGACACCTGGGCCATGCTCAGTCACTGTGCTGAGCTCCTTGGAAGAGTGGAAGGGGAGTGGATTCCCCTTCTTGGCCTGGGCCCATGCTCTATCCCCAGCAGGCTTCTGTTCCTCCCACCCTTGGGCTGGCTAGGCGTTCTGACCCTGCCCAGGCCCGGACTTACTTCACTGGCCTTTGTCCCTTCCTTAGGCCCACTGGAGTGGAACCTCTGCCCTTCTTGCTCCCAGGCTCTCCCCACTGGGCTTTTGCCCTGTGTGCCCACCCCACGATTGACTCAGGAGAAGAGGTTCCCACCTCCCTGGCTGCTGTGCTGCCCTGACCTGCCTGGTAAGCAGGAGGAAGCTGACCACCTCCCGCTCCCGGCTGGCCCTCTCTACACCGAGCAGCTTCTACCCAGAACCGCGGTAGTGTGGCAGGGTGCGGACCATGGCAGCTTCTGCTTACCAATGGTTAGAGCGTGCACGCACTTTTGTCATGAGAGGGACCGTCTGTCGTGGTCTTGAAGGTAGTGCCTTCAGGAGAGGGAGCAGGCAGCAGGGACCACCATGACAGTGGAGCCAGAGAAAGTGCCTGGGGTTCCCATGTGCCTCCTGCACTCAGCCTCGGCTGCTGTAATGGTCAGTTTTGCCGAATCCTCCCAGGTCAGCAGCTACTGCCGTCACCAGGACCTGGCTATGTCCCTCCCTTGCCTGGCTTCCCTGGGGGTAGCGAGGCATGCTGGCAGCGCTGGCGCCGTAATGGCTTGTATGTGCCCTACAGGGACTTGTCTTCCTATTATATGGCAGTGGTCACCCCTCACCGTCCCCCGGGCTTCAAAGCTGCCTGTGTTCCCCCAGATGGGGTTGGGTGTATCAACATGAGGTTGGGCTCTATACCCATTTCCCCCTCACAGTCCCCTTGGCACGGGGTCCTCACCCAAGAGGTGGCAGTGGGCCCAGGGGCACTGTCTGCACCCCTCTTCAGGATCTAATAAACCAAGTGGACTAGGAGACCTTCATGTCTTCCCTACATGCTCCTCACCTACTCCAAGGTGCTTGGCTGTTCCTTTGAGCTCTCTTGCTGTATAGGACAATGCATCCACCAAATCAGGGCCACTTTCTTCCAGGGGGTAGAGCCTATGGGAAGCTTTAGAGGTCAGTAGGAAGGGAGAAAGGCCACCTTAACCGACAGCAGATGCCTCGAGTCCATTCCCATGCAGTTGGCCACTGGCCAGCAAGCCCGGGAGAACTAAGGATGCCCTGGGTCTACAGTGAACGCAAACTGACTGAGAAGCCCGGGCTGTGGCAGTGCACGGGCCCAGGGGGGGCCAGGAGTATTCCAGATATATGAGCAGGAGCAGGATGCCAGCCATGGGTGCCAGGGCCACAGCTCTGAATGTCCCAAAGCCGCTCTGAATAAAGCCGGTCCTTGCATCAGAAGAAATCCAGTGTGCTCATATGCACTCATCTCAACTTCAGGAGCCCCAGGCACTGTTGTATCATAAACACTTGAGTGGACATCCCTGAAAACAGGACATTTGCCAAAGCTACAGCTGTAGTTTGTGACAGTGGAAAGTGTAATGGGAGCTGGAAACGTAATGATACGTAATACTCTTGAGAATCCGGAATACCTGATAACTGAACTATGAGGGTTTTAGTCTCTACAGTGCTGGAGGTCAGACCCTGGGCTTTATACTTACTAAGTAAACACTGAACTACATTCCCAGCCTTGCCTATGTACCTCCAACAGGAGGGTCTGCAGCCCCAGCTGGCCTCCAGTGTGTTATCCTCCTGCCTCAGCCTCCCAGTTACTAAGATGACAAGTGTGGACATGTTCAGTTTAAGAATTAGGTTTGTGCTGGGTGTGGTGGCAGCACCCAGACAGATCTGAGTTTGAGGACAGCCTGCTTTAGATAGCAAGTTCCGAGAGACCTGCCTGGTCTTAGGGGGGAAAAAAAGGTTTGTGCTGTATGTGGTGGCTCATACCTATAGTCCCTGCACCTAAGAGGCAGATCACCAAGGCTTACAAGTACTGGCTACTGACTGAGGTCCTGACTTGGGGTGGGGTGGGGCTTATAAGTGGTGCCATAAAGTCCAACCCTAAAACCAGTGGAGAAAACTAGATTGGGGTCCCACCTTTTGGCCACAGCATCTTGAGTAAGCATCCTGCCTTGGAGTCCGGCTGGCCTTCAGTGTGAGGTCAGAGTCATGGATGGGTAGGACGCTAGCTTAGAAGCCCACTCCTGTGGTTCCCCAGAAGGGCTGTGTCTCCAGACCCCAGCCAAAAACTGGCCTAAACCAGAAACCACTGACTCTTTGAGCTCTTTAGATAATGGAGGTCAGAGCAGGTCTTGTCCATCCCTGGGACCGTGGCTACTGGGGAGCTGATGACACCGAAGCCTCCCTGAAGGCAAGAAAGTGCCCAGTCTGGTTTGGTGGGGTTAGGCCTGGCAACAGGCCCAGCAGGGTAGGGTGCATAAAGCCAATCCCGTTGAACTGGCAAGCTCCAGGTAGGTCTAGTGAGACACTGAACATTGACCTCTGACGTCTAAACATGCACACATGGGCAAGTTCACCCCTACACACACAAAAGCTCTTCAATAAATGGTGCCATGAAAGTTGTCCATGTATTCAGGGATGAAGTTGGCTGCTTACCTCACACCACACACACTTATCAGCAGATCACAGACCCACAGGCAAGATGTCAGATATGGGGCTGGAGAGATGGCTTACTGGTTAAGAGGTCCTGAGTATCCATGTCAGAGGGCTCATAACTGCCTGTGACTCCAGTTCCAGGGCCCCGATACCTTCTGCTCTCAGGTCCCGGCACACCTGTGGCAAACTAAAGCTAAAAGACAGCAGAAACAGCACTAGTGGAAATACGTGGAAAGCTGCCCTGCCCATCTTCAGCCCTCCGCAGGAAGTGGCTGGACATGCTTTGCCTTTGGTACAGACTCTCTGGGGTGGCAGGAGTGTCCCCACCCACCCAGCCCTGGGTGCCAGTGATTAGGTCACTCTTGCTTCTGGTTGGTCTGGAGTTAGAAGTAGAAACAATGAGGAGGCTGAAATTATGACTGACTCTGGTCACTTTGGAGTGTTTGCTGTTGGGGTATGTGGCTTCCTGGGTCAGGTGGTAGAGCAGTGTCTTTCTCAGTCTCACTCACTTGCTCTCCTTGCTCGCTCTCTCTCCTGGTGCTGGGAATGGAACCTATAGCCTCACGAATGGCAAACCCAGTCTATCCCTAAGTGTACTCCAGCTCTCTTTTGTTTAAGATTATTTGCTTGTTTGTTTTGAGACAGGGTTTCTCTGTGTAGCCCTAGCTGTTCTGGAACTCGCTCTGTAGACCAGGCTGGCCTTGAACTCAGAGATCTGCCTGCCTCTGCCTCCTGAGTACTGGGATGAAAGACATGCACCACCACAACCAAGCTTTAATTTAGTTTTTTAAAAGTTAAAAATGTCTCCCCTCACCACCAGGCAGAGTTCCAGTACAGCCAGAGCTGTTACACAGAGAAACACTGTCAAAAAACAAAAAAAAAAGTAAATGAGTCACATAGACACTACACCACCTAGGGATCACTGCTCTCCATGTGGTGGTATCCAGTGAGTCTTCAATAAGAACCCATGTCTGAGAACATATAACCCACTCTGGCCCTTTGAGTTAGATTTACATGGGATTTTAGGTGAAAATTTATGTCAACACAGAGGGTCTGAGGGTTAAGTCCTGGAGTGTCAGGGGAGCTGTCTTTGCCAGCTAATTCAGGGAGAGTGTAGGGCCACCAGGGTCCTCAGCTTCTGAAGCTCCGGTCTTCCTGGAATTATTTATCAATAAAGATTTTATTATTGTTTTAGTGTTTTGTTTTTGAAACCAGATCTTGCTATGTGTGTAGCCCAGGATGGCCTGGTATTCACTATGTAGCCTAGACCTCAAAAAAACATCAAGCCTTGGGTTTCAACCTTCCAAGCTCTGAGCCTTCAGGCTCCCAAGCCTAGATCTGTTACTTTTCTAGTTTAATTTTGTTTCATTTGAAACAAGGTATCTGTCTCAGTTAAGGTTTCTATTGCTGTGATGAAACACCATCACCAAAAGCAACTTGGGTTTGTTTGGCTTACACTTCCCCAACATGCCATCATCCAAGTCAGGACAGGAACTCAAGCAAGGCAGGAACCTGGAGGCAGGGCAGCTTACTGTAACTCCAGCTCCAGGGGATCTGACACCTTCACATTGTCACACATGCAGGCAAAACACCAATGCACATTAAAAAAAAAAAATTAGCCAGCACAGTATCTCTACACAGCCCACAGGAGCCTTGAACTCCAGATCCTCCTGCCTCAGGCCCCATGCTTTGGGATTACAGGCATGTACCAGCACTTCAACCAGTGTTATCAATAAGGTTTTAATGTGGGGTTTTTGGGTTTTTTTTTAAGATTTGTTTTGTTGGGGTTGGAGAGAGAGAAATCAGTGGTTAAAAGAGCACAGGCTGCTTTTGCAGAGGACTCAGGTTCAGTTCCCAGCACCCACATGGCAGCTCACAATGATTTGTAACTAGACTTCTGGAGATCTAACACCCTCTGGCTTCCTTGGGCACTAGATATGCATGTGGTACATAGACAAACATTCAGGCAAACTACCCAAATATGTAGTGTTTTTATTCTTTTTATTTTTGTTTGTTTATTTGCTTATTTATTTATTTAGGTTTTTCGAGACAGGGTTTCACTGCGTAGCCCTGGTTGTCCTGGAACTCACTCTATAGACCAGGCTGGCCTCAAACTCACAGAGATCTGCCTGGCTCTGCCTCCTGGGATTAAAGGCGTGCACCACCACCACCACCACCACCACCACCACCACCACCACCTGACAAATGTTTTTAATTTTTAAATTCATTTTCAACCAGGCACCATGGCACATGCCTTTAATCCCAGCACTCGGGAGGCAAAGGCAAGTAGATCTTTGAGTTCAAGGCCAACTTGGTCTACAGAGTGAGTTCCAGGACAGCCAGAGCTAGTGAGACCCTGTGTCAAAAATTTTTTTAATTTAGCTGGGCAGTGGTGGCACACACCTTTAATCCCAGCACTCGGAAGGCAGAGGCGGTGGATCTCTGTGAGTTCGAGGCCAGCCTAGGTTATAGTGTGAGTTCCAGGAAAGGCACAAAGCTACACAGAGAAACCCTGTCTTGAAAAAAAAATTTTTTAACTTATTTTTATTTATGTGTTTGTGTGCTTCTTTCTTTTTTTGTTTGTTTGTTTTGTGTTTTTTGAGACAGGGTTTCTCTGTAGTTTTGGTGCCTGTCCTGGATCTTACTCTGTAGACCAGGCTGGCCTCGAACTCACAGAGATCCGCCTGGCTCTGCCTCCCGAGTGCTGGGATTAAAGGCATGTGCCACCACCACCCGGCATGTTTGTGTGTTTCTTTGTGTGTGTGCACACATGTATGTAGTTCCTGCAGAAGCAAAAAGAGTGTATTGGGTTCCTGTGGGGTGAGTGGCCTGGTATGGAACCGGGGTCCTCTAGAAGAGCAGTATGTACTATTAACTGTTGTGACTGTCCTCCAAGCCAAACAACTACTATTTTAGGAATTCAGCTGTGGGTTGTTACACAATGTATTTCCTCATACTAAGGTTCCCTCATCTTAATTTACATGTCTTACTGAAGGAGAGCATCACATGCCTCCGTGACTCTAGTCCTTTATTATGTATTGTGTGCAACACACAATAATACAAGAGCCTCAGGTGCCTGAGACATCTTGTGATGAAAGTCATAGGAGAGATGCAAAACCCCTTCAGTAAAATAATCACTGTCTTCCACAAGGATTCTTCAAGGTCAAGGTACTTCCAAAAAACAGCTGTTCATTCTAATATTTCTCCTATACAGTGATTCTGCTAAATTCCTACAGAGTACAGGTAAAAACATGTATTTTTTTCACAGCCAACTCTTGTTGGCAGGCTGTATATTGAGGTTACAAAGAAAGAATCAATCACTTCACTGTTTATCTTGAGGAATCTTAAAGGAATCAAAAACCTAAACTTTTATGTATAAAAAAGTCAGCTGTATTCTAGATCCTTAGGATCCCACTCATCAATATTTTTTTATATGAGGAGATTGAAGGCAGAAATGGGTACAAGGAATTAATCATTACTTTGATCATCAACCACCCCTATCGTGAAAATATGTCAGCTTAGTAACAGTTGGGCTGCTCTGTATTTTGACCTCAGCTGTGTGTCCCTGTGAACATTAGATTGTTTTCTGGAGTTTTCCGTGTTAAGGCTATTATCAAAACATCTGGTTTTACCTTAAGTTACTATAAGGGTTTGTTTCAGCTAATGATGCACACCCAAAACTGTGACTGTGCCTTTTAACATTAAGATTAAAGGAATTTGAGCCAGCCTAGCTCCTGGGACTCAACTGTTTCTCCTAATCATCAACTTGAGCTATGATCCCTGCAGCTCCCTAAGTGAAACTGATTGTCCTCAGCTGTGCAGCACCTCCCTGTATCCACCTTCACTCATCAAAACTGTGTATAAGCCAACACCATCACTGTCAATCAGACCGTACAGCTTAGGAAGAAAGCCATCCCCACAATAACAATCCACAGATCAAAAGACATTCCAGGGTCTATGGTTCCAATGCCCCACCCAAATGAGATTCTCCAGGTGGGCTGGGGTGGGCTGACATCCTGAACTTCAACTGCCACACGCTGCTCCTCTGACATGGCCACTGGCAGTCATTATTAGCCAGCAGGCAACTACACAGCCTGCTTGTTTGTGGAGGCCCACAAAGGTTTTCTAGTGAAACCTGAGCTTACCTTACCCAGCAGGGCTGCTTTAGAGGATTGCTTGACCATGTATGTGGTTACAAGGTGATTGGAAAGGGTCTGTGCTTGGCTGAACTAGGGGGAGGTCTTTTGCTCCACCCTTTGGTATTCCTATAAAACGTCCTTTAGAAGAGACAGAAGAGGCCGGTGGATAATGATCTAGGCCCTCCCGAGGCTATCCTGTGTTTCTATCTGTCTCTCTTCCTCTCTATCCTTCTATCTAAATATTTCTCACTCCTCCCTCCTCAAGAGTACCCTGGGAAAAAACAAGGGCCTCCCACACTTGTTCAGGATCCCAATGTAGCCCCCAACCTTTCTCAGGGTGAGCTTTTAAGTACAAAAACCATGTCCTGGGTTGACATATTTCAGTTGACAAGAACAGTTAACCAGAAACAGAACTACAGAAGCCAAAAAAGCAAGATTAGTGTATTTAGAGACTTTCCTAGAACTTTGGACTTTGATAGATTAGGTCTTTGTTTTTGTTTTAGCAGATGGAGCTGTCTATGTGCTGAGTTTTATGGCCTGGTGGTACTTCCAAAATGGAGTCAGTTGTGCTGAGGCCTGGGGGCCTTATGAGAGCCTGTTACAGAAATGACTTGGGTGCTCTTCATCGAGTCACCCTACCAGGTTCCACTGAGAATGCTTCCATCTGCCCTGTCCTTCCTTCCTTCCACCACAGTCTCTCTGTGTAGCTCTGGCTGTCCTGGAACTCGCACTGTAGACCAGGTTGTCCTCGAACTCACAAAGACCCACCTGCTTCTGCCTCCCTAGTGCTGGGATTAAAGCCACGCACCACCACTGCCCAGTTTGACCTGTTCTTTCTTGGTAAGTTGTTTTGGGAAAGACTGGATGCTCTCTCCTGGAAGCCTGTGGCCATGGAACCTGACTGGGCCAGCCCCAGCCCTCTCCGGTGTCCCTTCCAGTGAGGAGCATGAGAGGACTGTGCACAGGCTGAAGAGTTCATTTTCTCACTTGTGCTTTGGTTTAACCAGGGTCTTTTCAGTCATGGGGGTTGTAATTCTTTTCAAGGACAAGGTTTTACAAGAGAACCTGTCTAACAATAAAACAAAATGCAGCTTCCTTTTTTTTTTTTTTTTTTTTTGTATAAACTCGTTGATTGCTCCAAGGTATGGTTGAGGTTGGAATGTTTTTATTGTAGATATGAGTGAGAGTACCGCCAGAGGCACCTGGAAGAGTCCAGAGGGACAGAAGGTAGTAGCCCAAACATGGCCAGCAGGCTGGACCTGGTCATGACAGGATGGATGAGCAGAGCCAGAGAGGGAGTCGGAGAGTTCAGGCAAAGGAGATCAAGAAAGAGGGGGAAGAGAGAGGGGGCCAAGACAGCGTCTGGCCAGAGTATCAGGGTTATATAGGAATGAGAAGTTGGAGGAGGGAAGCCCATGACTGGAGAAGCTTGGGGGTGGGGCAGGCTGAGGAGAGCTGAGAACGCCTGGAGTGCCAGCGTGGGTTCTGTAACAGGTGCTTGTGATTCTGAGAGCCTGGAGTTCAGCATGTGCTTTAGTACTAGGCACCACAGGCAGCCATTTGTCCTGAGTTTCTTTTGGACTGCTTTTGGGTCTCTCCTATGTATCCCTAACTGACCTGGAACTCACTACATAGACCAGGCTGACCTTGAACTTACAGAGATCCACCTGTCTCTGCCTCCCAAGCACTGGGATTAAAGGCATGTGCCACTGTGCCTGGCCTCTCCTTTTTTTCCTTTAAGTTTATTTACTTATGTATGCTTAGGTGTTTTGCCTGCATATGTCTATCTATGTACCATGTGCATACCTGGTGCCTGTGGAGGCCAGAAAACGGGTTGAATCCTCCAGGACTGGAGTTACAGACAATGGTGAGCAGCCATGTGGGTGCCAGGAACTGAGCCCAGATTCATTGGAAGAGCAGCAGGTGCTCTTAACCACTGAGCCATCTCTCCAGTCCTCAGGTTTCCCTTTTGAACTGTGAGGCAGTCTCTGTATTGCCCTTAGATGTTTGGAGATACCTTTCCTGCCTCCGGTGAAGAATTTCCCTGGCAGAAAGTCCTTTTCAGGGGCTTTTGGTCTTCACTTGGGGTCTTTGCTCCCTAACTATTCCCATCTTGGTCAGTTTCCTCTGTGGTCCCTATAAATGCCTGTCCCCCTCTTGAGCTGACAGGTAACTCTGGGTCTATCCTTGGCTGTCCTCAGTTCCATCTGCTGTTGATTCAGACTAACACCGCCCCCTTCTGGTCCTTTTCCCTCTTCACCTCCGTCAGCGTGGTCCTTCCCAGGTGACAAGAGGTGAAGTAGCGACCCAGTCTTCCCTTTGCCTGTCACTTGAAGCTGTCAAAGGTCAAGCCTAGACAACCTGCTGCCCTTAACTGGTTTCACTTAGATTCCAGCTGCAGGCAAGGATTTGCCAAATGAAACAGCTTGCTCTGTAGGCAGAGAAAGAACAGGAAAGCGGGAAGGAAGAAAAGTGGCTGTGATTTCAGTTATGTCTCTGTAGGGAAGTCAGGGAGTCAAAACACAGGAAAACAACCACGCCCTAGCAAGAGGATTAGGGCAGAGGGGACTTCCTCCTCCTCCTACTGTGTCCTGGAGCTAGGTGTGGTGTTTGCCTGTAATCCCTAACCCAGCCTGGACTAGGTGACAGCCTAAGGCAGTGTAGGAGAGGCCACTGGGGAATCTGGCTGTAGCCCACGGGCTCCGGTTCCTGGTTAGTGTCAGCCTGGTGATATCTGGAGCTGTGGAACACAGTGACTCAGCACCTATCTTAGTCACGGTTTCTAACCACCTTCAAAGACACCATGAGCAAAAGCAACTCAGGGAAGAAAGAGTTTATTTCAGCTGACAACTCTCAGGTCACGTTCTGTCTCTGAGGAAAGTCAGGAACCTGGAGGCAGAACTGAGGCAGAGGCCACAGAGCAAGGTGTTTATTGGATTGCTCTCTACAGTTTGCTCAGCCTGCTTTCTTATACACCCCGTTAATTGGGTGTGCCCCCACCCCCATCAATCACTAATTAAAAAAATTCCCCACAGGCTTACCTACAGCTAATATTATGGTGACATGGGGTTTTCAAAGCACACAGAGTTTGTCTCCTAGGCTCAGGCCAGCTCCACAGCTGCTGATGTCCTTAGTGGTCATCCATGGCACTGGCATCTCAAAAATGCTGGGGTTTCCACTGCACCCGAGACCTCACCTGACCTCTCATGGTGCCAAGCCTCAGCTGCTCTCCATGATCCTTCGTATCTTCAGAACTAATGCCGTGGGGCACTCAGGAGGAGGCACTTGGGAGTCAGTGGTGGCTGGATCGCTGTGAGTTCAAGGCCATCCCGGTCTAGTATTGATGAGTTTCAGGCTAGCCAGAGCTACATGGTAAGACCCTGTCTTAGAAAACACTACTACTTGGGAAAATCTTTTACATGACCAAGTTTGGCTGCCAGCATGAGGTACAACCTTCACCTGCTCTGGACCTCAGCTTTTGTGTGCTTGCCCTAAGGAAGTACTCACAGATTTATGACCTCAATGATGCTGGTCTCTTTTTGTTTGTTTTGAGGCAGGGTCTCTCTATTTTGTAGCTCAGGCTGGCCTCGGACTCAGAGATCCATCTGTTTCTGCCTCCTGAATGCTGCTGGGGTTAATGACATGATCTGACCAGATTTTTTTTTCAATTTATTTAATTTAATATGTATGTGAGAACACCCACAGTTCCACGTACATGAGTGAGTAGTCATAACAGATGAATGAATAAATAGTGTAGCACATGCATGCCACCAACTA
>CABHPQ010114820.1:9715-34173 GCA_902168405.1 Peromyscus aztecus
GGCATCAGTCTGAAAAAGGATGTTAGGGACCTTTGTCTTCTAGATAGAGAGAGAGAGAGAGAGCGCGAGCCTCTTTCACTCCAGTCTTTGGTCTACTTAGGCCCTCAACAGATTGAACAAGGTTACTAACACTAGGGAAGACAATTCACACTATTTATTCTACTGATTCGAATGTTAGTCACATCTAGAAACACACTGACAGAATTGCACAGAACCATTTAAAATAAATACCTGGATATTCCATGGCCCAGTTAAATGGACACACAAAAGTCATCCCCACAAAAGAAGTTTCTTCGATGTTTTGTTTTTGTTTTGTTTTCCCTTTTTTGTTTTTTTTTTTTAAATAAGTTCTTACTAGGTAGTGCAAGCTAGCCTCAAACTTAGAATCCTCTTGCTTCAGCCTCCTGATTGCTGGGATTATGAGCATGTACAACTGTACCTACCTGGCTTTATGAAGTTTTAGTAACCATATCTGAACACACCTGAGTATTGGGACACTACAGGAGCCAGATGTCATTGCTTATGGCTGTAATCCTAGCACTGTGGGGACTAAGGTTCATGGTGACCTCAGACCTACAAATCTTACAATGCTACAGCAAAAACATGGCTCAAAACAACAAAATACATACATAGATATATAAATAAATAATTAGATATATGTATGTGATTTATCGGTAGGAGAAGGTATTTGGGGTAGTAACAATGAAACTTAGTTTACAGAATCTATTATGTGTATATAAATGGATTCATTTAATTGGCTTAAAATTTTTGTATTTGTTTAGTTAAAAATCCCTAAAAATAAGTTATGATGTTGTGATTAATATAAAAGGCACAGGATTATAAACTCTTATGTAGAAAAAGTCATATGAACAGAAAATAAAAGACAAAACATACACAAAAATGTGTCATAAGTTGTAGGTGACTGAAAATGAAATTCACATGTATTTTAGCTTGACATAGAATGGCCAGTCCACCGAAAGTCAGAGCCAACAGAAACACAAAATTAAAACCCAGGTACCAAATATATAAAGCTGAAAATAATGTTAGTAATAACTTGCCATAATATTTTTATTAGTATCTGTTGTTAGAAATATGAACCCTAACAGTCTTATTTAAAGCACCCATTATAATTTTCAACATCAAAACCCATATTTCCAAAGTAAAACCTGTCTCAGGACCAAGATAAAGAGATCTGCCATACGTGCCATTTTTAAAATGATGCAGAAACAGGGAGCCAGGCTTTATCAGTGTGGCTTCTCCATGCCTGGCCTGTAAGTGTACCTACCCAGACACAGAAGTCTTCTCTAACTCTAGCATCTGCTTCACCATCACTGACAACCAAGTCCCTGGTCTGGTTTTTCTGTCACCCATGTGTAGCATGAATCTTAAAAGGGCTTATTAATAAAAACAAACCCGGAGCCAGGTATTGGGGTGAACGCTCAAAGATCAGAGAGATAGAACAGGTCACAGCTAACCTCACCTCGCCAACTTCTCAGCCAATCCTGTTTCCTCAAACTGGAAGCCTCTGAGTACTCATCCAGAATAAATCTCAGCTGAGCTGCTGCTAAAAGCCTAAAAGTTTAACCAGACACTAGTTCCTGGTTTTCATGCCTTATATATCTTTCTGCTTCCTGTCATCACTTCCTGGGATTAAAGGTGTGTGTCACCATGCCTGACTGTTTCCAGTGTGGCTTTGAACTCACAGAGTTCCAGACGGATCTCTGCCTCCAGAATGCTAGGATTAAAGGTGTGTGTGCCACCATTTTCTGACCTCTATGTCCATCTAGCTGCTGTTCTGTTCTCTGACCCCAGATGTAAAGGTTGATGTTTATCATTTGTGTATAAGAGGACTACTGGATTTTTTTTAATCTTGTATCCTGTCACATTCCTGAAGGTGTTTATCAGCTGTAGGAGTTCCCTGGTAGAATTTTTGGGGTCACTTACGTATATTATCATATCATCTGCAAATAGTGAAAGTTTGACTTTGTCCTTTCCAATTTGTATCCCCTTGATCTCCTTTTGTTGTCTTATTGCTCCAGCTAGAACTTCAAGTACTATATTGAATAGATGTGGGGAGAGTGGACAGCCTTGTCTTGCTCCTGATTATAGAGGAATTGATTTGGGTTTCTCGCCATTTAATTTGATATCAGCTGCCAGCTTGCTGTAAATTGCCTTTATTATGTTTAGATATGTTCCTTGGATTCCTAATCTTTCCAGGACCTTTATCACGAAGGGGTAGTGGATTGTGACAAAGGCTTTTTCAGTATCTACTGAGATGATCGTGTGTTTTTTTTTCTTTCAGTTTGTTTATATGATGGATTACATTGACAGATTTTTCATATGTTGAACCATCCCTGCATCTCTGGGATGAAGCCTACTTGATCATGATGGATGACTTTTTATCTGTGCTTGGGTTTGGTTTGCCAGTATTTCATTATTTTTTCATCAATGTTCATGAGGGATATTGGTCTGTAATTCTTTCTTTGTTGCATCTTTGTGTGGTTTGGGTATCAGGGTAACTGTATCCTCATAGAAAGAGTTTGGCAATGTTCCTTGTTTCTATTGTGTAGAACAATTTGAGGAGCTCTTCTTTGAAATTCTGGTAGAATTCTGCACTAAAATCATCTCTTTTTTTTTGGTTGGGAGACTTTTAATGACTGTTTCTATTTCCATAAGAGTTATAGATCTATTTAAATTATTTATCTGGTCTTGATTTAATTGGGATATATGGTACCTATCCAGAAAATTGTCCATTTCTTTTAGATATTCTAATTTTGTTGAGTATGATCTGATAATTCTCTGGATTTCCTCATTGTCTGTTTTTATGTCTCCCTTTTCATTTTTGATTTTGTTAATTTGGATACTCTCCCTGCCTTTTAGTTAGTTTAGATAAGGGTTTGTTTATCTTGTTGATTTTCTCAAAGAACCAACTCTTTGTTTCATTGATTCTTTGTATTGCTTTCATTTGTTTCTATTTTATTGATTTCAGTCCTCAGTTTGATTATTTCCGTCATCTACTCCTCCTGGGTGTGTTTGTTTCTTTTCATTCTAGAGCTTTCAGGTGTGCTGTTAAGTCACTAGTGTGAGATTTCTCCGTCTTCTTTATGTGGGCATTTAGCGCTATAAACTTTCCTCTTAGTACTGCTTTCATAGTGTCCCATACGTTTGGGTATGTTGTACATACCTGCTCATGTACCAGGGATGGATCCTGATCCCACTGCCAGGGGGCCTCTTAAACAGTTCAAGCTAAACAACTGTCTCACCTATGCAAAGGGCGTAGTCCAGTTCCATGGAACTCCATAGCTGTTGGTCCACAGTTCATGAGTACCCACTAGTTTGGTTTGGTTGTCTCTGTAGGTTTCCCCATCATGATCTTGATGCCCTTTGCTCATAGAATCCCTCTTTGTTCTCATGGACTGGACTCCTGGAGTTTGGCATGGTGCTTGACTGTGGATCTCTGCATCTGCTTCCATCAGTTACTGGATAAGGCTCTCTTAGTCCAATTGAAACTGGCAGACTCTTTCTCAGGGAGCAACTGTGGTCTCGGAATGGCTTTCGTATTTTCTTTGACTGATGAATCTGTTTACTCTATTGTATCCTCCACACCAGAGATTCTCTCTTCCATCTCTTGTAGTCTGTTGGTTATGCTTGCATTTGTAGTTCCTGTATGTTTACTCAGATTTTCTATTTCCAGCATTCCCTCGGTTTGCGTCTTCTTCATTGTTTCTATTTCAATTGTCAGGTCTTGAACCATTTCCTTCACCTGTTTAATTGCTTTTTCTTGGTTTTCTTAGCTTTCTTTAAGGGATTTATTGATCTCTTCCAATTTTTTGTTTGTCTTTTCTTCAATTTCTTTAAGGGATTTTTTTTTATTTACTCTTTAAAGGCCTTTATCATGTTCTTAAAGTCATTTTTAAGGCCATTTTCTTCTTCTTCTACATTGAGATGTTCAGGTCTTGCTGATGTAGAACCATTAGGTTCTGGTGGTGCCATATTGCTCTTTATGTTGCTGAATGTATTCTTGCGCTGGCATCTACCCATCTCTTCATCCAACTGGTGCAAATGGTGCCTGTGTCTCAGGGAGCCACTCTTGGTCCAGTTGGAACTGGTGGAGTATGTGTCTCAGGGAGCAGCTGCAGTCTCAGAGAATAGGTAGATTTGGGGGCAGGGCATGGATTGGGGCTTGTAGGTTACAGAGTCTGGTGGGGTGTGATAGTAGTTGGGCCTGCCTGCAGGATTCCTGCCTGATGGCCTGCAACTAGTTGTGCCCCTGGGCCTAAAGCCTAGACGCTCCGGTGATCAGCTGGGAGAACAAAGACTCATCTCTTGGTCTAATTGGAGCTGGTGGAGTCTGTCCACAGTTTGCATTCTATTGCTGTGATAAAACACCACAACCAAAAGCAACTTGTGGAATACAGGGTTTATTTAGTTTATATATCCTAATCACAGTCTATCGGTGAGGGAAGCCAAGTCAAGAGCTCACATAGGGCAGGAACCTGGAGCCAGGAACTGAAAAACAATCCACAGAAGAATGCTGTTTACTGGCTTGCTCCCCATGTCTTGCTCAGTCTTCTTATACAACCCAGAATCAACTGGCCAGAGGTGCACTGCCCACTATGGACTGGGCCTTTCCACATCAATTATTAACCAAGAAAATGCCCTGCACGCCAGTCTGATGGAGGCAATTCCTTAATTGAGAGTTTCACTTCCTACATGTTGTTGTGTCAGCCTGATTAACCAACCAGCATACCATCCATTGTAGTAACATAATCATTATCATAGGTTATAAAAATTTGACTATTTTATATTATAAGCTCCTAGGCCCTTTTTTAATCACAAAGAGATAGAAAATTTTAAAAAAGAGAGAGGCTGAAAATAGAACTGAAGGTACAGGCTAGGGAGTACAGCTAAAAGATTTAACACATGGGCAAGAATGGGAGATCTTTGATTTTTGTCTGTAGCTCTTTCCCCATATGGGTTGTGTTATTTTTGTTCATAATTTCTCTTTCATTTTCTTCTTTCAAGTGGCCTAAGAACTGATCAGTTCCCTTCTGCATTTTACATGAAAGCAAAAATGCACACCACAAAGAACACAGGAGCAGGACAACTGCTGAGCTTAACATGCATCAGAACATTCATCTGACTTTTCCTTTATTTCCAGGTGGCTTACTTGTTTCTGGAATACCCAGAATTCTCAGCTTCCAATTTTTCACCCAAGTCACTAATAGGATCAGAATGTGGGATTGGATATTCTGTCTTCTCAGAGTATGGCAGAGGTGACAATAAAAAGTACATTTATTCCCAGGATACTTGAGGAGAAAGGGAAGCTCAGGGGCAAACGTCATCTATTGGCTTGATAAACGAATTCTGAATAAATGAAAATTAACTGGAGAACTTCATTTTAAACAATAAGGTACCATAAAAACTAAAATATTCATTTTCTGGGTCTCTGAACAGAGTCTTTGGCTCTTAAAGACCCATGGAGACAATGTCTAGTAAGTAAAGTGCAAGGAATTCGGAGATGACCTTTGTGACAGTGGGGTAATACCTCCTAGTGATTGAATGTTAATTGAATCTTTTGGCTTTCTAGTTTAAAAAAACCATAGCAATGTCCTATAAGTGAGCAGTAGTGATAATATGGAAAGCAACTAGCAGTGATTATAGTTTTGTGTGAATTCTATGCACACTTTTAAATTTGACTTCCAAATTCAGCGTGTAAGACTGCTAACACTTGAGGAATATCTTCTTTATCTTTGCTCTCTCATCTCCCTTTCTTCTAGCTTCAAACACTGGATGATTAAAGTTATCATGCCATTGTGATCTTTTAAAATTTTTTATTGTCATCCATGTACATTTGAAGCCCTTAAATATTAAAAAGTAAACAATCCTTAACACCTGAAAAAACTGTTGATCTCATAAATTATGAATATTTCTAGGAAACATGCTTGGAACTACATGAGATGTTGCAGTTAGGTGTGGAAGTATATACCTGTAACCCTACTCTGTGGGGACACTGAACAGAAGGATGAAGAGTTTGAGTTCAACCGGGGCTACAAAACAAGACCCTCTATCAAAACAAAACAAATGCAGAAACAATTAAAATACATTAGAATATTCTTAATATGACTGGGGAAGGTAAAGGGTATGATTTTACAGGTATAAAAGAAGCTCATTGGCATTCCAACAGAACTAAACATTTTTCTGAGACATTGTTCTATATACCAACTTTGAGGCTTTAGAAGGAAAAAAAAAGTACTGTATCATTGATTTTTTTTTCCTAAGATGCATGGCACTGATTACCAGCTATCACAAGAGATCCAATATAAAATTTTAATGCAGGTTTATTGTTGAAAGTAATGCTATCTGTCTTCAGGTTGCTGGAAACACACTTCAATAGTATTCAAGAGAGACAGAAAACTGATACGATTTTAAAAGTTTGCTGTGTTGTTGTTGCTCGGTTTGTGTGTATGTGTCTGTGTGTATCTATAATAGACACTCTGGTCAGTCAATTGAATAGAGAAGATCCACTTTCAATGTAGGAAGGCAACATTTAACATACTGGGGATCTGGACAGAGCAGGACTCCAACGGTCATAAACTCTTTATGGCTCTTCTTTCTGAAATGACCAAGCTATTTTCCATACTTCTCTTGGACACTGGGCTTCAGCTTCCAAGTCTGTGAGGCTTGCAAGGAGGTCCTCTGGGGTCCTCAAGATTTTGGTCTCAGCTCAGATATGGGTACATTGTTAATTCCCTAGTTCTAAAGAGAAGAGTCTAAAATCTTGAATTTACCCATACTGCTGAATTCCTATATCCAATATGCAAAATTTTTCAGTGTCCATGATTATGTAATTCTGTGGGCTAATTTAATTAATTCACATGTATGTATAAAATATATAAATATATGTTGGTTTAGCAAATCTACATGCTATTGATTCTGTATGGAATATGATGTGTGCTAGGTTCTAATGACTATAACTTATGACACTTATCAAATCTGTCTATAGCATCGGAGAACCAGGACACCTTTAGATCTGTGCTTGAGGTCATCTTTGGTCCAATCTCTTGGCTCTGTTCTTCTGGGGAACCATGTGAGAAATCAAAGCTATCTAGAGAAATGTTGACTATGTGGATATTATCTAAAGTAAAAAGTTACTTCACATTATAGAGGCAAATGGCATGACCTGTCAGGATAGACATGTCAAAGTCTGAATATGTAAAGTGACCTCTAATCCCATATCTGATAATTAAGGATTATAACCTATAAACCCAGGGCATATATTGTTCCAAGAACCCCAACAGTTCTCCTAGGAAATATACTCAGACCTCCTTTGAGAAAGTTACCTGTCCCATTGCCTCTCAGAATTTTTTTCTTTCTTTTTTCCTCCTTTCTTCCTTCCTTAAAAAAAATAAATAAAGTGTCCTCCAGTTGAGAGACCTACTTTATTCATTTTATCTGTCTACAAAAGGTTTTCACTGTATTCAAAATAAAACCTTTCTTCAAGGACAGATTTGCCATCACAGGACATATTCCAAGAATGTGCTGTAGGCACTAAAAGTAGTTCTAGGGAATTCATTCCTAAAGTATTTCAGCCATAGCTACATTACTGGGAGAGATGTGTGAACTTCTGAAATGATAATGCTAACAGGGCCAGAGTGCTTTTGAATGTAGGCTTTGGTTCAACTTTTCAGTCATATTGAGAGGCTGTTGACAAACTGGTTGACCTTGCAAACCCGGTGTCAGTAGTGAGGGGCTAGAGCTACACAGGAAAGGATGTTGGGCATAGCCAGTTTGAAACAGTTGAAGATATTATGAAAGATGTTGTAAAGGCTTTAAGCATGCGGTTATGAGGTTTATAAGAGGCTCTTCATACAAAATAAGACACATCCCAAAGCATGGATTTGAGATTTTCTAAGAAAGCCACAGAGAGTAAGACCTACCCAAATGCAGGTACATGGTGCTCTGGGGGAAAAAAATCACAATTAATTTTCCTATCATTAGTCATATGTACCAGTTGGGTAGCTCTCAAGTAATATCTCCAAAGGTTACTAAGGCATTTTTGTTTATTTTCTGTTCTGTCTCTTTTGATAAGTGAGATATAGGTGACCCCACAGATGCTTTGGATGGAATGGTAATCTGATAAAACCAGAAGCCACTAGAGTTGCATCAGGAGTTTAGTACTAGCCTTTCCCTGCAAATGGGGCTGTTGGTGAGACTCCTAGGAAACTGCAGGTTTGCAGCTAGGAAGGGAGGAAGCCATTAAGCAGGTGTTAATTGTGCTGGAATTCTGGCTGTTCAGCTTCAGACTTCATCTAAACCCTCCAGTGAGGAGCTCCTCTCCTTATTCACGTGCTCCCAGTTTTCTCTGACTTTCTGCCCTGTCTCACAGGGACTTGGACAGCCTAGACTCAAGGCTCTGATTTCCCACTTGCTTGCTGTGCTCAGTGCCTTGGCTCAACATTCTACCTATAAAATGGGAACTTCCTTTTTATTGATGGATCAAATTCTGTTAACATCTGTAAAGTGCTTCCACAAGTAGGTCATAATACAGTAAAATCTACCGATTCTACTGTGGTAGATACTAAGGTAACATGTGACAGTATGATAAGTTTTAGAATTTCTTTCAAGAAAATATTTATATGGAGACAGAGGGGCAAGTCATGTAGTACTTGTTCTGTTCTTTTGACAGAGACCTTTGAAGCAGGATAGGAAGATGAGTGAAACTATGGGGATATGGGAAGGACAAGAAGCCTTTCACCATGGAATCTTGTCCAAGCATCCTGCCAGCTGAGAAGCAGAGATTCCAATGCACTTGTCAACATTTGCCATGAAGACTGACAATTTAGACTTAATATTCCTTTCATATATGGATATTTATATGGAAGTAGCAATGAACCAGAATAAACGTCTGAATGTATATGACCTTGGGTAGGGCCTTTACCCTTCCCACATGTTTTCTGAGAACCTCCAATGAGATGATTAACTTTGTGCATGGTGAAGATACTCTATTTTCTGCATCCCCATGATCTAGAGTGTTGCCTATGTGTTAGTCTTTTCTTGGGGAGCCATGTCTTTCTTGACCTTTGTGCCTAAAATCTACATTAGAATCCCTTTTAACACACTCCAGTTTGGCTTCCTATTAGCTCATAACCGAACTTCTTCTCTGTGCCAAGTATCGTGGGTTTGCCTGAGTGAGTTTTCTAAAGAAGAGTTTATTTGGGCTCAAAGTTTCAAAAGACACCCCTTCCCAGGGAAGGCATGACAGCCAGAGTGGGAGGCAGCTGGTCACACTGCGGCCACAGTCAGGAAGCAGAGAGCAATGAATATTTGTGATCATTTCTTGTCCATCCCTTTTTTCTTTCTATGTAGGCAGTAACCAGTCAGGGAATGGTACTGCTCACATGCAGGGTGGTGTTAGGATCCTGTATACGCACAGCTCTGGGTCTTGAGTCTTACATCATCAGGGGACTCTGGTGACTACGTGGTCATGCAATCTGCACCTTAAAAAGCCGGATGCAGACCCCACCCCTTCCTTTCTTTTCCCTCTCTCTGCTCTGCTCCCACCATCTCTCCCTCCCCCGAGGCCTGGCTCCCCTCTACCCTGCCCTTTCCCTTCTAATAAAGTTCTCTGTAACTCTAGTAATCGTGGCTCATGACTTTTCCACCAGTAACCAGCGCCGTAACCAGTGCCATTCATCCTTTCAGGTGGGTCTTCTCATCTCCATGAACTTAATCTAGATAATCCTTCAAAGATGTGCCCAGAGACTTGTCTTCAAGGTGATTCTAGATTTAACTGAGCTGTCAGCCCAGGTTAATCATCACATCTAACTCATTCCATACTTCTCCAGAGGAACATTTAAATTTCTTGACTACACACTGCAAACTCACTGATATATTTCAAACTCTATACTGCAAAGTGTGCCTTTGGTTCTATCAAATGAGTGTAAACATAGGGGCAGGGATAATATACTTAACAATGTGTAGTATACATGTACATCATAGTATCTTAGAGTAGATGTTTTGGGGTTATGATGACTAAGACTCATGACACCAAAGAACCCAGGGACCTTTGGGACTATGCAGGATGTTATCACTCAAGGTCTTTGTGCTTTTTAAAGCTTTTCAAAGTGAACCCACTTCAAATGATTGTTACAACCTTATTACAGAAAGAAAGCTGATGTGTGGCAATTTGATTTGCTGTCCATTACAATTTTTCAGCATGAAGAACTTTTCTTCTTTGACAGTGTAAGATAATTGGTTTATTTTATCTTTATGATGTTTTAAGGTCTTGTGTTAGTTTGAAAACAACATGGAAAGCTAAAACTGAATGCAATGTTTTAGATCTTGCTGTTTGACTTCATCACACAAATGTACACAAAGACAGTCCACTTATCACTACCATAGCCAAGGCAAATTTCTTTACATGATACTGTTTTGAATTATACCCACTATAGTGTCATTTTGTTTACCAAGAAAGAAATATGCTTGTTTTAAATGAACTTTATTTAGTATAAAATCCTTGGAAGGATTTTACTTTGAACTCTGTGGCTTTTATATGCTAAGCCCTCCAGCAGATATATATCCCCATACAAGTACTCAGAAGAATTTTATGCTCTTTGTTTTCTCTCTAAGTACATTCTATGTTTCTTAATAATAAAACAATGTCTTTTTTCTTTTACAGTCTTCCTCTCTAGAGCAGGTTTCTAGAATTATACTTACTATCCAATAGAAACTCAATAAAAGCTTTGCTCATTGGTCAAGATATAGGTTTCTTGAAAGGATTGACCACAGACTAAAACACGGCCACAGTTAAACATGTGGTTAGGAAATCAGTGTCATAACTGCTACCGAAGTTAATACATCCATGGTTTTAAGCTACTTTGGAAAGCTGAAAAATTACAAAATCATTCTGAGTTCCTTTCCATGTTTTTTAAACTGGGGAGCTCCCTTCAAGGAATATTGTAACATGAACAAGCTGTTATTTATATAGTTGCCAATCAAACTGGAGGAATACTGCTATTGTGACTGATAATAATGTCTGGGCTACACAGCACATGGAAACCATTTCCTAGATAATTCTGTTGTCCTCAACCCAGTTCTCACTTACAGATACAATGGCCTGGTCACTTCAGGAAAGTTCCTTGGTAATAAGAAACCATCTAAGTTCCATTAGCCTGGAACCTGGTGAATTATCAACCCAACAAAAGCTTACTCAAGATGAAGCTTTCCACGTGCTCAAAGATGTCACAAGAGCAGCAAGTATTGTGAGTGGTAAATCCCAGCCAAAACAATTTGTGATTTTTGAAGTACTGAATTAAAAGAATAGATTTATGTATTTTTTAACAACTAAATTTAGCAAATACCCATAGACATACATTGGGAGAATTCTGTTACTGTTACATTGAAGGTAGATGATATTCTTGGTGGTAATGCCTCTCTCTTCATTGGTTGTTATGGTTTCAATACGAAGTGTCTGCCACTGGCTCCTGATTTAAATACTTGGTTCCTAACTTGTTGAGGCTGGGACCTAGCTGCATAAAGTAGATCATTGGAGTGATAGTTTCGTATATGTATGTTATTCTTGACTGTTTCCTGACTTGATTGTCCTGTTTCCTTGACTTCTGTGGGAACTGTGGTGCTCCTCCACACCTCCCCTGTGGTGATAGCCTTAAACTTACCAGAATCATGAGCCAAAACAAATTATTTCTGTTGGGTATTTTGCTGTGGGATGTTCTGTATGGCAAATGTGTTGCTCTGATTGGTCAATAAATAAAACACTGATTGGCCAGTGGCTAGACAGGAAGTATAGGCGGGACTAACAGAGAGGAGAAAAGAAAGAACAGGAAGGCAGAAGGAGTCACTGCCAGCCAGGACAAGCAGCATGTGAAGGTGCTGGTAAGCCATGAGCCATGTGGCAAGGTATAGATTTATGGAAATGGATTAATTTAAGCTATAAGAACAGTTAGTAAGAAGGCTGCCACGGTCATACAGTTTGTAAGCAATATAAGTCTCTATGTTTACTTGGTTGGGTCTGAGCAGCTGTGGGACTGGCCGGTGATATAGATTAGTCCTGACTGTGGGCCAGGCAGGAAAACTCTAGCTACAGTATCTGGTCACAGCAACTCAGAAATAACTAACACCTGGTCAAGGTCTTGACCTACAGTGTATCTTGCCTAAGCTCTTTAAACCAACTATCCTGTTCTTCCCTTCTTTGATTCACATTTCAGAATAAATTAGAAATTAATTAGCATATACTTATGATCCATGACTTCCGTGGTGCAAAACCAAGACTTCTAGAGCTGTAGATTAATAACCATAAGAAAGAGCAAGCCATTAGGCAGTTCCAAATATGTTGTTTAGAGATGAATCTCTAGAGGACATTAATATGCCTTGTATAAAAGTATGAAACTGTCAAAGAATAACAAAAAAATTTAAAAATACTCATTATAAAACACCTCACATACACTTTCCATTGACCAACATTGACATCTCTTTGTGTTCATGTAAACAAAGAATACTGTGACTTTAAAAAACTTTTTGTAAATGATTGATAGATATGATTGTAACAGGAACTATATAACAAAAACTGAACATTATGAATAAAACTTAATATTATTGCCAAGGTGGCTGTTCTTTTGGGCATTATTTTGCTATCAGATGTATTCACAGTAACAGTAGCTCAGATTTCGGGGGGTGGGGGGAGTACACACATACACATACAAACTGAGACCTCTAGTGGATTTAAGTGGTAAGTGTTCCAGCTGCTCACCTTTGAACCTCATCAAATAGTAACAAATCCTTAGAAAATACAGGGGTTCCAATAACATCAAACATATATAAATGACCTCTCAAACACTTATTAATATTTTAACAGATTTTTCTATTGAATTAAAATGATTATCTGTAAAAGTTGAGAAAATGAGTTAGTGTGACTCTGAGTACGCTAGAGAACCAAGATACAGTTTGAAGCACAAGCATGAAAACAGCATTGGGGTTGAAAGCTCTTTTATTCCCCAGTGAAATGACTCAGGGAGAGTGTGGACGCTAGAGACAAAATGTGCACTGGGAGTCTGGGATCCAGTCACAGTGATGATGTAGAGACGAAAAATACTTGACATTTATGCCTTCTTTGACATACTGGGACAGGAAAGCAGCACTGACGTGATACGATCGTTGTCACAGACCCAAACAAAGTGACAAATGCTGCAGTGTACTGCCCTAAATATGAATCCCACTGGAAAAGGAGACATGACAAAAGGGGGGTCTACAAAAATTAGTAACAGGATTATGAGCAAACCCCAGTGTCTACGTGGATTTTGAAGTTGTCTATTAGTTAGAGGCAGAAACGCCTTAGCTCATGTGTTTTCCATGTACCTTACTTTATGGCTTTATTTATTTGCACCACACAAGGAAAACCAGAATGAGTTGTAACGAGAATCCCTTCTCTGTCATTAAGATAACACTGTTTGGGGATTTTCCAGGAAGACAGATTATTGCTCAGTTTGGTAAATACTGTGTTCAACTAAAACACTCTGAGTTCAAGCGGAAAACAATGCTTAGAGGATAATGTCTTCATACTCATTCCAATACTGTTAAAATTAAAAGAGTGTTGTTTCTAACCTACAAATGAACAAAATAAAAACATATACATAATATTTTTAGAGTAACTACAAACTCAAGGTAAAGTTCAGAAACAGAAAGTGAATAAGATCCTAGTATGTTTTCACTAATTAGGTATCTTTTGAAAATATTTATTAGTTTATCCTTCTATATAGAGATTTTTATTTATTTTGTGGGAAAGATGAGGCAGATAAGGGGGTAATTATTTCTATCTTTGTGTTTTCCATTGGGAAGTCAAGCCCCTAGATAAGATCACTGGGCAACAAAGCACAAAGTATGCTCTGGTCAACACTGTGAGTTACAGATAAAAACAGCCAGGGGAGTACACAGAGAATAAATTGACTGAGAAGCTTGGGAAAGGCTTGCGGAAGAAAAAGAATTTGAACTATGGTCTAAACAATGAGTGGAGTTTGGTTAGGTGAAGAATGGCATTCATGGAAATGTAAAGAGACTTAGAAGTAGAAAAGGGTTTAGGTTATAAATGAATAACCAATTAGAACTGTTTGGACTTGAGACAAAATGGTGATGTCAGTTGTGAGCAGTAAGGATTCCACAAAAGCTTATGGACAGAAGGGAGCATGCTTTGATATCAGAAAGGTAGTCAACATTAAGTGGAGGCTTCCAAGACTGCATTCGCTGAACACTGACTTCTCTGAGTACTCTAGAAGGTGACAGGTGACACAGGTAGAATATTAAATAAATCTTGCTGCAAGCCCTTTGTTGTTACAAGAAAAAAACCATCTGAAAGAAACAACTTAGGAGAGGCTCACAGTATCTGTGGTCATTTGATTGCATTGATTCTGGGACTGTGGATGGAAACATTGTGGTTGGGAGCATAATGGAGCAAATTGAGCGTATGGCAATGTCCAGGAAGTGGAGAGTGCTAAAGGTGTTCCACAGTAACCAACTTCCTCACTCTAGGAACCACTTCTAATAGGCCATTCAGAAGGAACTCATCACTGACTTAGCCCATTGATTAAACTAGAGCCTCATGATCCAGTCTCCTCTCGATAGCACCATCTGCTGGGAACTAAGTTTGTAAGGGATACTGCATATTCAAATCATTACAATCTTTAAGGAAAATATAAATTGTCAAAAATTTGTGTTCTATAATATTTCAAAATGAGTAACTTCCTGAGTAACATGAAACCCAACTATGACTGAATTAGGAACTAGAAAATGATGAACTGAATGTAGACCTGAAGTACTTTATAAAGATAATCATTTTGTTTTTATGGTTACTGAATCATTCTCTGTCCCACCAGCTGGCTCCCAAATCAATAAGACAGTGACTTCTTATTAATTATGAAACCTCAAGCGATAGCTTAGACTTGTTTTCTAACTAGCTCATAACTTAAATTAACCCATTTCTATTAATTCTCTCTGAACATTCCTTCTGTCCCCCAAATCCTGCCTAACTATTGGCCATTTAGCTTTTTATTAAACCAATTACAGTGACATATCTTCACACAGTGTAAAAGAATATTCCACAACATTTAAGGAAGTACACTATTATCAACTTGGCTAGGCAACAGTACAAAGATATTTCTAAACACACACACACACACACACACACACACACATACACACACACACACACCAGAAATATAACACCACACCAAACAACACAACACAATATAATTCATTATGTTTTAGGAAACCTAAAACGTGTTGTGATAAAGACAGCAAATAAATTCTGGCATAGAGAATCTTTATCTTATTGCTTTGATCAAGGGTTTTGTTTTAGTTCCTGTTGTTTATTTTGTTGTTTTTACATGAAAATTTTGTTTCAAAGTATGTTCAGAAATTAAGGTAGAGGTAGGAAATAACAATATGCTTCAAAGCTGCCCTAGGGCCAAGTTTTCTATTATATTAGTACCAACAGATTGTTGTCGTTATAACGTGATAAACGGCACAGATATTTGTCACCAGATGATACCTTTGTGAGTTGGGTGCTCCTTCTTTAAAGTATCACCTCTCAAGCATGGTGCTTCCTCAAAGATTTAAATAAAGATTAAAAACACATGACTACCTGGTGCAGTAATTGTACTTGTGGGCACTGGAAAGAGCAGCTAGCAGAGTTTCAACCAGATATTAATAGATCAGTTTTGAGTGAGTCGTTCACAACAGATAAAAGCGTGGAAATAGCTTAAATGCTCATTAGTGGATGAATGGAAGAACAAAAATGTGGCATTTAACAAAATGGAATATTATTGGGCAGAAAATGAGACAATTCTTGTATATGCTACAATAGAAATTAGCACAGAGTATTGTGCTGAAGTAAATGAGGTACAGACATATGACCTATATACAACAATGCAGTTCACAGAGTTAGAAAGTAAAAGATTAGTTGCCAAAGGCTGGGGACATTATGTAATGGCTACAGACTTTCTGATTGGAAGGATGAGATGTTCTGGAGACAGTGGGTGGCTATGTTTACACACTAAAGTGGATATACCTCATTCCACTCAGTGCTAAGCTTCAATGACTACAATGACATATACAATACAATTACAATACAGCTAAGCCTAGCATGCTCATGGCCCTGAGTTCAATCCTAGCACCACACCAATACAATGAAATCATTATATAATAAATGATATGCTTATATAAAGTAGTATGACTTTACTCTGCAGAGAAGTAATGCTGAAGAAAGGCATACAGAGAAGTGAGGGAAATTCATAGGGTCTGGCAGAGGTATCCTGGATTTAGGAAGGGAAAAAATGATTATCCTGGGAGTGATATTGGAAGGAGATAAAGAAATCTGCTGAATGTGAACTTGAGGGTCTCAAAACAATGCTGATGTCTATATCCTGAGCCAGGAAGACTCATAAGAGCCAAAACACACACAGTAGTAAGCAACATAAACCCTCAGAGGATACACTCCCACACAAAAACACATGCAGGATTTTCCATCTGAATTCTTGTTCATGAACAGCAGAGGTGATTACAAACAAGCCCTCTGAATTTGTTCTGAAATTGCTGTGTGATTAGAGACAAAACACATCTACAGAGTTTCAAATAAGCCCAGAGAAAACAAGGGATTCTTATTTTCTCCACTTTTTCATATATCATGGACAAAAAGTAAAATATAATCATTTCCTAAAATTTCTTTATTATAAACTTTGAATTTTTTAGAAATGTTCAAAATCCTAATCTTTACATGTCATCTGCTTTAATAAGAAATTTTGGTTATCTACCAATACAAACCACTTGAAAACATGCCATTGAAAACAATACTCACTTATTTAGTGCCCCGACTTACATTTGTACATGCTTTGGAAGGACAAGCTTGTTTCTCTATTACATGAGGCACTGGTTGAGATGATTCAGCTGAGCCAAGAAACTATATCCAAGATGGTCAGTCCATATTTTAGAGAAAATGGTGGGGGCTAGAAGCTGGCAACTCACATGAGGTTGTGGATTTGTTCTTTTAATTTTTAAAAAAATTATGTTTACTTAATAATTTTGTAGGCTTGTGTAGGTGCATATACATCAGGAAACTTGTGTAGAAGTCAGAGGGCAATTTGTGGAATTAATATCTCTCCTTCCACCATCTGGATTCTACAGTTGAACTCAAGCCATCAGGCTTGGTCTCAAGGGGCTTAACCTACTGAGCCATCACTCCTCTGAGGTCATTTCTCCTTAATTTTGTCTGGCCTCTTCACAACATGGTGATTGTGTTTCCAGAGCAAGGGCCCTAAAAGGATGTCATTAATGACCTAGCATTGGAGTCACATAGCATCATTTCACCCAGATTTAGGTGGGAGTAGGATACTTCACATTTTTCTATAGGACAAACGTAAAAGTAATAGTGTAAGTAGCTATATAAAATGAGACATTATTTCAACCATGTTAAGACAATACAATGTTGTCTAAGAAATTGTATAGGAGAAATTCAGATAAATTCAAATTTCAAATTCATTTAAGTTTAAAATGAATATCATGCTTAAATAAATATGTTGAAGTAAAGACATTATCATGCTTCTTTCTACTCTATCTACTCTCATGGCACCTTGAATTTACTCAGTATTGATTCTAGGCACTTCTGTTATCCCTGTCCCACAAGGTGGTTTTTAACAAGTATGGCTATCTCATCCCATTCTCCTACCTTTACTGATGTGATGTTTATCTTGATCTGTAGCTTGAACTTGTCAAATAACAGCTATAATAATTTAGTATCAGTGACAGAAAATTAACTTGCTCACTAAAGGACATTTTTTCAACATAATATTTTTAATGATTATTTGGGAATTTCACATTATACACCCCAAACACACTCACTTCTCAGTCCTTCGAATTCTGCCTTCCAAACTTTGTGACATCTTCCCTGCCAGAAGAAGAGAAGAAGGAGGAGAAGAAGAAGAAGAAGAAGAAGAAGAAGAAGAAGAAGAAGAAGAAGAAGAAGAAGAAGAAGAAGAAGAAGAAGAAGTCCAGTTTGTGTTGCTCATATACTCACTGGTGCATGGTCAAACTCTCAGTAGTTAGCCCCTTAAAGAAAACTGAGTCCTTCCCCACTGCATCCTAGCCAGAAGCCATCAGTTGTGGAGAGCTATGCTTCAGCATCCATATCACAACTTTTAAGAATTCTCTTTGATGGCTTTCTGTCTAGGCTGTTACTTTTTATGGAGGTGAGGGGGATGGCTGTGGGTAGGGGATGTCACCAAAGCTCAAGGACAAATTTGAAAATAATTTTTCATGACTTCATACAAACATATAAAATGCATATGTTTGTGTGATATTTTTGAAGTCAATAATGAATGAGGGAACCAGGAAGATGTAATAACAGACTGAAGAACTCAAAGGATTCAATTCATTTATGAAATGAATTACAAATAGTTTTAAAACATACAAGACTATTCTATAATCATATACCTGAGGGACAAAATTTACATTATATGGACAAGAACTAATTCTGTTCCTTCCAATTTTCTATCAATTAGCTTCTATTTGTAAAGCATTGTAAAAGAGTTGATTCAAAGGTGGTAGGATTGGACTACATGATCTCCAAGGCTATTGCACTTCATTGAATGGACTTTAAAAGATCTCTTTTCCTCATAGCAAATATCTTCTGTAACCTTCCTAAGTCTTCAAAAAATTATTTATGTGTATGTGTATGTGCATATGGGGGGATATATGTGTGTGCAGGTGCATGTGCATATGTATGTGCATGCATGTGAAGCCTAGAGAAACTTTGGGAGTCATCTTCAGGAATATTGAGACAGTGGCTCTCATTCACCTGGAACTAATCAAGTAGAATAGATTGGCTGAGTACTGAGCCATATGGTTCTTTCTGTCCCCACCTTCTAAGCATATGGATTAAAACCTACACCATCACACTGATAGTTTTACAAAGGTTCTTTTATCTTTACTAGTATTTTAGCAACAACAATAATAATTAGTGTTTATGTATGATGTAGGTGTATGTGATATATATGTGATGTGCATGTGTGTGTGTGTGTGTGTGTGTGTGTGTGTGTGTGTGACATGCATTATGAATGCAGGCACACTTGTACCATGGCATGTGTGTGGAGGTCAGAAGACAACTTTTGAAAGTCAGTTCTCTCCTTCTACCATGGGTTTCTTGGTTCGAGCTTGGGTCATCAGGATTGTTTAGTATTGTGACAGATTATACCCAGGAGAAACATAGAAGAGTGAATAGAAACATGTGTCCTTTTAATCCCAGAAAGAGAATCCATGATGGATCAAAGTAACAATTACACCAGTACTCAGCTTTGTGAACTAATGAGTTTTTGTTGTGGTTACTATCATGAGTATGGGAGAGGAGTTACTTACAAAGAGCAGTAATAACTCCTAACAGCTAGCTGCATCTCTAAAAAGCCCATCACAGCATAGATGAGCATGCATGAAAGCTGCAAGCCTGGGTCTCTCCATGAAGCCACACAAAACTAGACAGTCAGACGATCTCTCTTCAGCAGTCAGAGAGTCAGAGAGAGTGCCAGATATTGCTTACTCCTTTGTATACTTCTGGAGAGGGGCCATGTAGAATATTCCAAGATTCCATTCTCCCAGACTTTGACTTTATATTTAGTCCCTGAATCTCATGAGACTTCTATTACCTTCTGGAGAGAATTTTCAATTTGGAAACCGACAAGCAACACAAGACAAGTGCTTTTACCCACTAAGCCATCTCAGTCACCTTTTACATGGGTTCTAAGTATTGAATTCGGGTCCCCATGGGCGTGAGACAAACATTTTATGGAATAAGCTACCTGCCCCCGCCCCCCCAACACCTTTCCCAAGTATTCAACTGTCATTATTATTGCTTTAAGCAAAGGACCTCATCTTGGTTTTCTAATGATTTCCTAGCCAAAAGACATGAAATTACTTGATGGCTTCTTTCAGAATCTTCTTGTCATCCACTACCATATTCATGGATAGAGTGACTACTTTTTCTTTAATAAAAAACTATTCTTCGCCGGGTGGTGGTGACACACGCCTTTAATCCCAGCACTCGGGAGGCAGAGCCAGGAGGAACTTTGTGAGTTCGAGGCCAGCCTGGGCTACCAAGTGAGTTCCAGGAAAGGCGCAAAGCTACACAGAGAAACCCTCTCTCGAGAAAACCAAAAAAACTATTCTTCATTAAGGTATCAAAAATGAATTTGCATTTGGAATACTTTGAAGATATATATATATATATATATATATATATATAGTAAATACATAAACAGTAAATAAAAAAGTCAATCATAAAATAATTCTTAGCACCAGATATCTCAAATTACCAGGGCTTAAATAAGAACAAAATATGATTTGCCACACTAACAAGTTAGAAGTTAAATGCAGCAGACTAGTTTTTTTCTGTTTTGCTTTGTTTCTATATAAACATTATTCTAGAGCAAGGTAGCATGTGTCCCCACTGTGTGTAGGTAGAGTTTTCCTGTGCCAACAGCTGCTCTTGAATAACCACTCAGAGGCTTGATATTATTTGTAAATGCTTGGCAAATAATAGGGTTGTAAAAACCTAACTCTTACATTTAAATTAACCCATATTTTTATCTATGCTTTGCCACATGGCTCATGGCTTGATAATTCATTTTTCTATGCCCTGTTTTCTCAGTGGCTGGCTGGCATCTCTCCTGACTCTGCCCTTCCTCCTCCCAGAGTACTCTGTGTCTAGCTGCCTCACCTATATTTCCTGCATGGATGGCCACTGGATTTTCATTGGTTAATAAAAAGCCGAGAGTAATACAGATTCGCTGTGTACAGAAGGATTATTCCACAGCATTTCTCCCTTTTTGTCTAATTAAAAGACGGTTTTTAACATAGAAAAACTATGTACATAACAGAACAGTTATTAAGTAAGAATTACAGTTACACTCTCCAGTTCATCTGTATTTGACAAAATTAGAGAAAATACTCTATCATTTTTCTTATTTTTGTGAGTCCAAAATTTTGTATCTATTTTACCTTTTATCATAACTAAGGAAAACTATTACTATCTAGTCTTCAACGCCGTCAAATACCCTAGAAGGGTAAAATGTTACCTAACAATGGGGACCCAAAGTTCCTCTGTAACATTGGGGCATCCAACTTTGGCCGACAGGCCTACCATATCTGACAGATTTTTCTGTGAAGCAGGGAATTCTGAAGGACTGTCCTACCTTGTTTTGGCAAAGTTTGGCAGTTGCCTTTCTTGTGTCCTACTAGTCCAGTTTAGACAGTATTTTGTCAGCAACAGAGGCAAGGGCAGTTTCTTTGCCCATAAGGCTAGCTTTTCCCATGGAAAAAATTCCATATGGAGTTTCTTCAAAGCCCCTCATCTTCTCTGAAGTAAATTGGTGCTTCCAGGAGCAGACATGTCTAACTGTCAGCACGAACCAAGAAGCTGTGTCTTGAAGGAGCTGTGCCTCTGCTTGTCACTAGCAAACAAAGCCCACCCAAGGAAAGACAGTTACCAAGAAGCTGCTCTTGATTTTATTTTCTGTGGTTTTAGAACTTCAGAGAAGCTAGCTAACAAGGAAGACCTTAAGAGGGACACATGGATCGCCCTGGGAAGGGATCCTGCATGGGACTGGACTAGGCCCTCTGCATGGCAAGACAATTGTGTAGCTTGATCTACTTGGGGAGCCCCCTGGTGGTAGAATCAGAATCCATTCCTGGTGCATGAGCCGGTTTTTTTGGATCCCACTATCTATGATGGGATACCGTGTGCAGTCTTGAGGCAGGGGGAAGGGCTTGGACTTGCCTCTACTGGATGTGCCTCCCCATGGAAGGCTTTGCCTTCTTGTGGAGAGGAGTGGGGGTGGATTGGGAGGGGAAGGCTGGGGTTGGGAGGAGGGAAGAGGGGGACCTTTGATTGCTGTGTAAAATGAATGGAAAAATTTTCTTAATTAAAAAAAAAGAACTTTTTTTTTAAGTTTTCTCAGGTTTCATGTGGACATACGTAGCCTTGGATGTTGGGCACCATATATAAGCAGAGTTTTCCTGTGCCAACTGCCAGTCTTGAATAAACACTCAGAGACTTAATGTTTTTTGTAAATCCTTCACAAATAGTTCAGGCTTGTAACTACCTAACTCTTACATTTAAATTAACCCATATATTCATCTATTTGTACATAGTTCATGGCTAGTTACATCATTTTCTGCACATCCAGCTTCCTCAGTGGTTGGCTGGAATCTCTCCTGATTCTGCCCTTCTTTCTCCCAGAGTCCACTGTGTCTGCCTGTCCAACCTATACTTCCTGCCTTGCTACCGGCCTGTTAGCTTTTTATTCACCAATAAGAGTAATACAGACTCACAGTATACTGAAGGATTATTCCACAGCAACTGTGCCAAAGTCCAGTGTGTGCAACGACAAGAAGAGAAGTATAACTGAAGAGCTGCCATTTGGTGACTGAGTCTTATGGACAACCGCATCCCCATCAATGAGCAGAAAGAAGGTGAAAAGCATTGTGGAAGTCCCGATTCAGATGCTTGGTTCTTCAGATGAACAGCAATGCACAAGCCAAGTCCTATATAAACAGGACTTTCTGGGTGGTCATCCTGGCAGCATGTAGTATGATTCACTGAAGTGGAGAGAATTAGAGATGACAGAGGCCCAGATGACCCCTGTGAGGTTCAATGAGAGAGAGCCCAGGAGCAATAATGACTCCAAAGAGAAACTGTGAATATTATTTTTGTCCTGAGTCAAAAATATTCTCTCAGCAGGGAATACAGCATATTCTCAACCCAGCTCTTCCTCTTGCCCATCAATAAACAGCTCTTAGTTTTATTAGGCTTGACACCAAATCCTATTTCCTCATTCAAATATGTTACATCCAGTCTTGGTGGCCAGAATTCATGGGCAGTACTTGTCTTATTTATTCCCCTCTCACTGGGAACTAAAATATTTGGATTACATTATTCTTGACAATGAGAGTTCTCCTGGTACAAACATGATCACATTTCTGCCAGAAATCTCAGATACAATTTTGCAAGCCATGCATGAAATTTGCTTAATATCTTGGTGTCTAAGTTTTCATTACACATTTCCTTTTTGTGTGGAAAAAATAATTTTGTTTTTATCCTCATAGCAAACCCTAACACAACCTCAAGGGCAATCATTTTTAATCATAAATGAAAACTGTATCAAGGCAGCTTTCAATTTTTTTGTTAATTTGGAAGATTGTGGTGATAAACACTTGGTCAAAAATCAATTGTGAGCATCCTAGGGCCTAGATGTAAATGGGACACCAGGCTCCACTAAGAGAGTGTGTGCATTATACATGTCAAGAAAAACTTTATTGATAAAATATATCATATCAGATGTTTACATTACACATTTTGGGGGTTCTTACACTGGGTTTGTGATACTACTGTGTATCTAAATGGTTTTAATGTGTGTGCAAAGGGGGTAAATTTGACCACAGATATATAGTGATAGAGAAATTATTTTTCTTTTTTTGCATGCTTGTGTGTATGATATGCATGCTTTTATGAATGTTTTCATTGTGTGTGTGAGTGCACATGTGTGTGCAGGTGTGTGGAAGCCAAAGATGGACACTGAGTGTCTTCTTTGATTGGACTCCACTGTATATATTGAAGCAGGATCTCTCACTTGAACCCAGAGTTAACCAATTTGGCCATTCTAGCTAAATGTCATTCCGTGAGTGACATTCAGCCCATTGGATGCTGAGACCTCAGAGCAACAATGGCTGCCACTTTGAGTGTCTAGTCAGCTTACCATGAGATTTCTGGTCTCCATTTCTCCTGTCTACTGGTGGTGGGGCATTTATGTGGATGGTAAGGATTGGACCTGTGGTTCTCACACTTAGGCAGGAAGGGCGTTTAGTCACTTAGCATTTCTTCAGCTCCAAAGTGTAATTTCTGTAGTGTAAAGTAGTAGTGGGCCATTTGTTGACTTCTTATTACATTGTCCTTAAAAGAACTGGAATGTAGTCTGTAAGGGTCTAAAGGATGAATATGAAGAGTGAAGAAAGTAACCTTACCCTGAATACTTAAGAGAAAATTACCTGTGACCTTCTAAGTAAAGTACCACTATTGAAAGCTCTCAACTTAAGCATAAACTATCCACTTAAACTGGAAGTTATTTCTTAGGGACCAATTTGAAATTTTGTCACCATAGGGTGCACATATAAATAGTCATGTGTCGCTACTATTCATGCTGTATTATGTAATAGTGTGAGTGACGTTCAGTCTGTTGGATGCTGAGACCTCAGAGAAACAATGGCTGCCACTTTGAGGGTCTGGTTTTAACCTCAATGAGGATATGAAATACTTCAAGTTTGTTTTCAAATTTGAAAGGGAAAACATAAATTTTACTTCTGACACATCCATTGAAACACACACACACACACACACACACACACACACA
>CABHPQ010114820.1:34273-45486 GCA_902168405.1 Peromyscus aztecus
AAATAGTTGTGGCTTGAACAGCAGTGCCCTTATGACAAAGATAAGAGGAGTCAATTGGATGACAGTTCTTAAAATCTCTTAAAAAACAGACCGTTTTGTTTTGTTTTGTTTTGTTTTTTTACTTTCCTTTCTCTGTTAAGGATTAAGATTAAGGACTCATTTACAGAAAGCTTTGGAAAGGACAAGGAAGCCCACCAAGACTCTGTTACCATTTAGAGAAGTTCAAGATAACACTGTTTCTGGTATGGATGATGTATTTTTCTATCATATTTTGATGACCTCAAAAGTGAATATTGAAATGAAAAGCATTTCTAGCCAAGCGTAGAAATCTCCACAGGGCTTTAATAAATTCCGTACTATCTTTGCAAAGGAAGATTATTCCCCCCACTAACATGTGAAGTGCTCATGATCAGTCTGAGCTCTTAAAAAGCCTTTGATGATGAAAGCAAACTGGAGTGTCTGATCCCTTTTTTCCAAAGTGAGCCTCCACCCTAAATTTCCAACCATAATACTTAATTTGGCAAGAGAACAGTAAGCATAAAATTGCATTTTTCTCATGAATTATATTTTTCCCTACTTTTCATGACATTTATGCAGGCCAACTAGAAATGACTGCTCATGGATTAAGTAACAAAAGTGTTTTTTTTCTTTCCAGTAGCACACATTTTATTAATAAGGATTTGACCCAATAGAATAAAGGAAAAAAAAAGATGATTTTGTGGAAATAAATAGCATACCCATCTGAAGTGAATAACCTATGTCAAAGTTTCAGTCCTTGTTTGCATCCCAGGGAGTTATGTGCCCCAAAAAGAGAAGCTATTTCTTAGAAGAAATCATTTACCTCAGGCAGAAGAGAAACGAAGCTGTGACTCTTCACTGGAGTTCATGTCCTACCTAGACTTGGGGACCCATTCACTCAATAGATCTCAGTATGACTCAGGGGACCTCGGCAATCGTGTCAAACTCAGGGTAAGATCTAGAGCATTTTTTTATAGCTATTTCACGGATGTTATGGTGTAAAGTGGAAAATTATTTTTATTTTTATTATATGCATATGTGTGTGTTTGAGTGTGTGCGTACATATGTGGGTGTCTACAGTGATCAAAGAGGGCATTGGATTCCCTGGAGCTGGAATTACAGGAAGTTGTGATCTACCCAATGTGAGTACTAAGAATCAAATTTTGGTACTCTAGAAGAGCAGCAAGTACGCTTAATAGCTGAGACTTCTTTCTAGCCCCACAAAGAGCTGTTTGTAAAATGTGATCACACACCCATATTCCCACAAACCTCGTTATTGACCTAGATTACCAGGTCCCGTATGTACTTTGATCTTTCTGAATGTGGTTTCATGCAGGAATTCGACACTCAGCTTTTCAAAGAGTATTTACTGTCATGGTGACTTGGAAAGCCATTGTCTCCCCTGTCCTTCTTCCAGGCACAGATTCTAAGGAACTTCCCATGTTTCAGGGATTGTGAAAATCCAGTTCACACATGGAGGTGGGGCCCTTCTGAGTCCTCTGCTTCTTCTTCTTCTGGTGCTCATTGCCCAGCTTGAGTCCAGCTTGCTGCTCCTGTGTAATGTTAATTTTATATTTTCATATCTGGATTTGATATTAACTCAAGACATTAGCTGACTTTTCTCCATACCAAATGGAAATTCAGTCTTGAACTTAAAATCCAGTTTTAGGGACGCGAGGAAAAGAAGTTTGCAGTTTCTTTTTGCCACAAACACTCCCTAGCATAACTTTTGTCTGCTGTCCTGAAGTGAGTTTGAAAAAATTAAGACAAGGGGTTAAAAAGACGGCTGAGTGGTTAAAAGTGCTTGTCAGGCAAGCCTGGTGAACCAGAGTCTGAATCCTCAAACCAGTTGAAATGGCCATAGACAGAGGAGACATGAAGACAGTACATTAAGCTTTGCAAGCATGGCCAGGCACTGTCATGTACCCATTAATCTAAATACATCAGGGGGTGTCCAGTCATCAGTGCAAAGTTTTTGAGGCTCGTGAGGATATTTCTACGATGAAACAAAAATCATCTCTGAAGAAAACCCAACGTGTGGGAGACTGATCCAACAGAAATTTCCAAGAACTGAAGAATCACTCTGATAGGAGTGGGGCTCAGGTGTGATCCCATAGTTCACTGTAATGAAATTTTACTTGGGTTTTTTTTGGATCGAGTAACACTAGAGAAGGGAAGAGTTAATTCAATGCAAACTCTACAAATAATGAGTGTGCCAAGGCAGAAGAAACACCCTCGGGAGCTGGCAGGTGAGGGAGGGGGTTGACCCACTCGTGGTATGTCTTTGCCACCCGAACTTAGAAGACTGTGGAATCACCATTCGCTGGACTGTGGGTTTGTGTCCTGTGAGAATGTCCTGAAGAGAGCAGCTCTTTTATGGGAACAAATCTGCCAATGGTGAAGACAGTGGAGCAGGAAGGCAGCGCTAACTGTGGCTGGTGGCAGCTCACACCTCCAACAGCCTCGCCTCTGATTACAGTGCATAGCCAGCGCAGGGAGAAACCGGAGTGTAGTGGGGAGCAGGGTATAGTTCTGCACGCTGTGTGTTTCAGAGTTCGATTTCTAAGCCTATCCTCTAGGAATTACAAAAACATTCAATGGGGTGGTGGAAGTTTCTACAGTTCTCGAAGAGCATGTGGAGAAGGTCGGAGAGACAAATACTCTGGGAGACTTCTTGTGACTCCTATTAGTCCTCCAACCTGTGTGGTCTAAGCTGGAATGCTATATCCATCAAGAGCCGTCTATGTGCTGATCAAAAGAAAGCTTGATGAGTATGTTGACCCTTATTACCAACTCCTTCCTCTTTACAAACGCTGACAACAAAAGTCTTCTCATTTGCTGCTAGGCGGTAGCCATGTTAAATAGCTTGAATCAGTGAAATTCAGAATTCTTGTCAAAGGCTAATGGCAACGACTTGTGAGAGGGAAATTGGTTCTTTACACTTGTCGTATTCTTTCTGTCTAAAATGAGAATGTGATGGCTGGAGCTGTCACAGCCATTTTGTGATCCTGAGATCAAAGGAACATAAGACAATTGAAAAAAAAAATAAAACAAAAAAAACAAAAACCCAGTCTTTATGTGTCCTTAACATCTGTCTGCAAGAACCCAAACTGGCAGTTTGTAGTCTCGTTGTATCTGAGAAAATCTTTTGCTATTGAAATTACTCTTTTGTTTTCTGTTCATGCGCAGTGTATTAGATTCTAAACCAATATGTTTTAGAATGTGTCAGATCATCCTAAATGCACTGCCCCTTGTTTCTTAAGTGATGAGGGAAAGAGTTAGGGAGAGAGGGAGCGGGGGTCGGCGGGGAGCCCACATATATCTCTGAATCTGAAGTTTGTTTTTTCTTCTAGCTGGGTGGACAGAGAGCTCCTGGCATCATCCTGTCTCTGTCCCCTCATGCTGAGGTGACAGGCATACCCAGCTATGCCCCTCTTTTATATGGGTGCTGAGGATTTAAACTGGGGTCCTCCTGCTTAGTCACCGAATCATCTCCCTGCCCAGAATATCATGTTTTTGCCGTGTGCTACTTTTTATTTCTCTTCATTTTCATAGCAGAGGAGTAGAACTGGAGATAAAAATGTCAATGTATTCATGAATTTGGCAGCAATAAAAGTTCTCATCGTTTTTCTAGGTTGTAGATAAGAATAACAGTCTCATTTTCCCCAGGCTTTAGAGAGATTATATGAGAAACACCACGAAGAGAAGTTCGAAAGCCCCATTTACTCTCACCCGTGACCTCCTATTTACACACTCATGATGCCTCTTTAATAATCAGAGCCTTTTACTCTACAAACATATAAAAAACATGGAAATGTCTAGGTAAATTTTACTGGAAATCAGACACCGGGAAAAGCTGCTGGCCATATGAGGGGCTGGTGTTTGTAACTCGGTGCATCCAAACTGAGGCTGAAGTTTTCCCATAGGCACAATAAGCTCTAAGTGGAAACGGTTTGTTTTTATCATTATTATTATTTTAACTCAGCACCCCAACTGTCCGTAACCGTGTAGCGATTATAGCCATTGCAGAGATGTACATTATTCACAGAATAATGTATGGCAATCTTACTTTTTAATGTCATTAGAAACATCAAGTGCACATTCACTGGAGATAAAGGAAGGCATGAAAGGAAGAGGGTGAATGTGTCTAAAGAGTAGTGGACCCATGCTGTGATGGAAACATTGGCACCTTGCTTTTTCTGGACACTCTAATTAGCATAATATGATCCAGATGGCCATCCCCAAAAGATTCCCTTCCTGGGGAAAGTTCTGGGTGGGGTGGATCACTGTGATCAGTGGAGAAACTGCAGCTGCATGAACTCTGGGTTACCTTGGAGAATCACTGAAATCATTTTGATTGCACGGATTCTGACGAATTTCCCAGGAGTTGTTCTTCAGCACACAAACAAACAACAAATATGTTCATGGGCTAGTTCTTACAACAGCAAACAAGAGAAACCTGCTAGAGACCCCTGGACCTTCCAGAAGTGTAAGATTCCAGCACTTGATGGAAGTGCTGAGTTTTCAGTCAGTAAGCCGTAGTACGGCTGCACAGCTTTCTCTTCCAGCCAGACCCACTTCTGTGACTGGTTCCCGCAGAGGCTGTGCCAACTGATAAATATTTTGAGTGTTGCCACTGCTTTGGGAAGGACTGCTGGCGTTGAGGAGATTCTCTTGGCAGACTAAGAAAGGTGGATCCAATCAATAGATGAAAGGTATTTAAGTGGAGTGATGATGGGACAATGTGAGTACTGTCCATCAAGTGCTTGTGGCTGTTGCTATGGATACTTCTGTGTAGTAGATTCCTAAGCATTTGATGAGTAATATCTCCTTCAAGTTCACTCAAGAGTTTAGGAGTGCTAGTGCCAAAACTGCTCAGATGCACACCAAAAATTGTTTCCTTGACTAATCCATTCATTGAGAACTATTTATCAAGCTCTTTCTTTTTGCCTCGTGTTCAGTCAGAGACTAGAGTTTAGGCAGACTATGACCAAATACATTATTTTAGAGTGTTACAGTTTAGAACACCTATTGGTGACTTGTTTAACCTACCAGCTTCCTACCAAAGGAAAGAAGCCAAGGGATTATAAGCACAATTTCCCAACAAAGGTTTTCAAAGAGGCCTTTGGGTAGCATCAAAAATCCACAGAATTACTTTTGCTTTCAACATCTTTTTAAGAAAAAGAATCAAGTCATTAATAGTCCAGCAAATAATGACAAAAGCACACATTCAGAAAGTTTAACAGGAACTGATCCAATAAGGAAAGCCATAAAGTCTTGGTCTGATTTCTAAGCCATTGGCCACATTATTATCCTGGGCAAGTCACTGCCAAAGAACAGTAGTTAATAGCAGAGAGACAATAGTTTCAGGAAATGGGATGAATCTGACCTCATCACTAATTAACTATGAGAAATTAAGCAGTGTTTAAGTAGTACACAAGCCCAAGTTTCCCAATCAGTAGTGACAGTGACAGTATCTACCTCCTAAGACTTCATGAAGATTAAATTTTTAATCAGACACAGTAAAACACTACGGACATATTATCTGTAATCATAATATAATAATGAGACTAACTAATGGTGTGATATAAAAGAAAGTAATAGATCCTGAAATACAGGAGGGAAAAAAAATCTCAAAAACTAAATTTACAGAGGAAAAAGTATTTGTCCAGAATTCTTCCCTCGAAAACCTAACATTCTCAATCTTGGAGCTTGTGTCTGCTTATTTCTTAAGATGTTTGCTAATTGGAAAAGCACAGAACAGTGAAATGAGCAGTAGTGGGAAAGGAATGAAAGGTCATCCATACAGTATTACGAAGGGGACTCTAAAGCCCATTCACAAATAAATAAAGCTAGGAACTTGAGATTGTTTGCCACTTTTAGACCGAACCGCACTGCTTTGAATTAAGGGATAGATTTTTAAAAAGGAGTCAAAGAAGCAATGGTCATAAAAACCTTTACAGTCTTGGTGACAGAAGAATTAATTAATTCCAGTTAGGAAAAAAGTTTCCCACAATTCTCAAAGCCACCCAGAGGTAGCTTATGCTTATTATGGAAGATAACAAAAGGGGAAGGCAGGCCAAAATGACAGCTTTGGGATGAATTCTTTATATTATTTTCTTATAGCTGTTAAACTTTTATGAATATTTTCAGATATTTCTTAGATTCAGGATTAATATGCTACTATGAAAAATAAAAAAATATGTAAGGTACTCAAATTGCATTCAAACATGTTTAACCACGTTAACAATATTAAAATATTATAAGCACAATCAGAAGATTGAAAATCAGCACTGGCATTTGTATGTTCCACAGCATTTCATTTCTATAGTAAAAAATTTACAATCCTTCAGAAGGATGTTTGTTATGAACAGCCAAAGGCCCACTAACCTAGTATCCCACAAAAGAAGCATTCATTCAATCCATAGATATCTGTAATTAGGTCACAAGATAACCCAAATATGACTGATTTATTATAGACTCATATTTCTGTTTTTCAATCTAATGGTTAACATGTAAGATATGGTCTAATTTGAGAAAAATACACCATAGGGAATAAATTCTATGTAATGCTCAACAAAGATAAATTTGCATACATTGCCTATTGGGTTTACACTCTTAAACTGTCCTGAATTAATTTTGAGTTTAGGATTTTTTTTTCTTTTTATAGACATGGTCTCATGAAGCTCAAGATAGACTCAAACTCACTATGTAGCTTTGGATGACCTTGAACTCCTAATCCCACTGCTTTACCTCCCAAGTGCTAAGATTACAAACATGTGCCACCCTGACTACCCTGAGTTCCTATTGGAAAACTAACTCCCGCTCATAAAATGTGCTTAGTGTTGACAAGCAGTCATTGATAATCGTCTAAAATGAAGTAGCGAGATTATCTGAAAGAAGTCAAAGAAGTGATTATTAGAAGTTATTTGAGATCCTGATAATATTATCCTAAGAACAAAGTTTGTGGGTCCATGATACTACTACTTTCCTAGACATGAAAGGAGCTGAAAAACGTAATTCACACATTTTTCAAGCTTTTAACAAGCTACACAAAATTGGAACTATAGTGAAGATGTGTAAAGATGTCGATTGAAACCCTATCCTTTGTTTGTAGTGATGAAAACAGACCCCAAACCTCCACTTGTAATGATGAATTTTCATGGATTGATATTTTCTTTCCTTAAGAACAATGGTCTCCAAGAATAAAGACCATAGAGTCCAAAGCAAACCCCCTTTCCTGTAATATTTAAAATATGTGTCTGGCCTTAGGATACACACATTTGCTCGGTCTAAGCAAATCATCTTCTAACTTTTAGATGTAGCTCACCAGCATGAAATCTGCAGCGTACACACAGCAAATGAAGACAGATGGGAATGGAGGAAAAGCCCGTGCCTGGTTCTCATAAAAGCTCTCAAGTTCCAGGCTGGTGGTATTTTCTCCTTAAAAGGTAGCAGAATCTACAATTACAAAAGTTTTCATGGTGGGAAGTTGCATAATTCTCCCCTCCAGAGCCTGTTAAAAAGGAAAACTCATCATTTTCTCCTTTAATAATCCTTATTTGCCAGCGCATCCGTTTCCTCTGACACATCCCTCCCCCTACCCCCTACCCCTACTATTTCAAATCAGGAACTGAACAATGCAAAAAAAGAACACTTCATAGCTGGAGACCATAACATGTTCTCTTTAAATGTTTTGTCACTTGGGTGGAACATGTGACTGGAACGAACTGCTGAGCTTTCCAGTATGTCCCCGGGGCTGTGGTGAGCGGACACTAAGTTAATCACGTAACTGCTTTTCATTTGAGATAATTGCATCCTTGTTTCATGGTAGTCCTCTCTTCAAGTCCCCCTTTGGCTCTTTTCAGACTCTGTGACATTTGCAACTTGCTCAAGTGCAATGCCTCTCCAAGGCCCTGTCATGAGAAGGCCACCGAAAGGAAACAGTGTGAGTGGAGCACAGGACTCTGACATGCTGCACATTTATGTGTCCGTTTCCAGAAGATCACACTCTGGGAAAAACAAAACTAGACAAGGCAATTAGCATTTTCTCTTTCTCAGTCTTTGGAAACTGTTCCAAATGAAAGTAAAATGTGTGATCAAGTGATCCTGGAAGCAGAGATGGGCAGGAAGAGAAGGTCACGTGGTGGGTTCATAGTTCTTTATAAAAAGGATATATATAGGGACACTCAGTTCCCAATGACAGTGCAGGACACAGCCCCATCCTTTTCTTCCATGATTCCTCACATTACAAAATTAGGATTTTCTACAAATGGATTCTATGCATCCCCTCCAAGTAGGAAACACAGAAGCCAAGCTCTAACAATGATGAGTGGCCACTGAACTCTCCTTGTCCTCTTAATTATGTCTGTTCTTGATACTGCCAGCCAAGCAAAATAAAATAGATTTTAAGTCATAAAACTAATAGATGACAACACAGTTTCTGCTCATGTCATATACAGGAAACGGAGGTGGTTGGGGTTTGGCATATGGGGAGAGATATAGTGAGTAACAGAATAAAGCCTGAGGTTGGGAGGGAGGGACAGAAACACTCCTAAGTGAAGAATATAAAAAATACATACCATAGTCATCAACAGACTCTGCCCACACCCATGTGATTGTGTATGAGTGTGTGGCTTCATACATTTCCCCAAGGCATATCACCCACCTGTCACCCACAGACCATACTGTCCCAGAGCCTGGGAATGGCTCTTCACCATCACTCGGGGCCCTGATGTTTGAAAGGCTTCTGAGAGATCAGTTGCAAGGAATGGGTAGCAGAACTCTCAGCAGAGGCAAACTGAAAGGCTTAGAAATGAGGCCCTTGTGTCTTCCTGCCTTTCTTGTACTCAGAGGCAAGGACGGGGGAGTAAGATTTGGAGACTTGGGACTGGATGCATTCCTAAGTGTGAGCACAGAACAAGCCACCCACAGCTGGTCTTGACCTATAAGAATCAAATTTACTCTCTGCAAGGAGAAAAAAAAAAGTTCTTTCTTTACGTGCAGCTTCAAAATGAAGATAACAGAAAGCAAACCTTTTTTATTTCATCCATGTGGACATTTTTATTTTGTTTTTCTCTCTTCAGTTTATTTTATTTTATTGTTTGTTTGTTTGTTTTACTGTGGGAAGGAGAGGTCTTGGCATCAAATGCAGCCCTTCTGCCATGTCTTTGAGCACACTTTCTCTTCATACATGAATTAGAATGCACATTGAGATGTGGATAACTGGTGGAGTAGGACCATCCAATGAACCATTTCAGGGGTTCAGAAAAGGAAAGAAGCACCCAGAACTGACGTTCAAGGTCAGCCATTCTCTGACGTTCAGGTTTTCTATGACACATACACATATTTAAGATGGGCTTCTTGTTCTTAGTAGCAGTAGGAAGAAAAAGCTGTGAGCTGAAAGGACTTCTAGAAAGTGAGAGACTTGATGACACCTTAGTAAATTAGAAGTAATCCCAGATAATCAACAGGACCATTCACTCAGAAAGGCTGCTGGGTTTTCACACCGTGTGGACCATAAACAGAGAGGTAGACTAGACAAAGAGGCAGGTGTGACCTTCAAAGCCCAACCACTGCTGCCCCGGATCTAACAGTTAGGCACCATGTCCCAAAGCTTTCCTAACCTCTCAGAACAGGGCCACCATCTGTTGACCAGGTGTTCAAACACAAGAGCCTGTGGGGAACAGTTCAGATACAAACTATACCACACTCCAAACTGCAAAGCTCAAAAATTGACTGTTCTCCCTTGGTGGGTTACTGACCCCTTTGTGTATTAGGTGAACATAAGGAACTTGGATGAAATAGTCACTCACAGCTTTGTATGTAGTGTGCAGAAATCCCAGACTACTGGAGCCATTGCAGAAAGCCTAGGCTAAGAACTCTTCTACAGGAAAAGCTTCAGGAAGTCTCTTCCAGTATGTGTAAAATACTTGATTTGTTTGAGAGACAATGATGCCACGGATCATAACTCTGAGAACATTCCACAAGTAGAGATTTCCTTATGTGGAGTGGCTTTTCCATGGTAAACACTTGATATAAATAATGTGTACATATGTGTGTGTGTGTGTGTGTGTATGTGTGTGTTGAGTGGTTAAAAAAACAAACAACAGGGTTTTTCTCAATATTCGTACCATATAATTATATACATTCCATACCAAAAGCACTTTAGATTAATTTGGCAGCTTTTTGAGAGCAAGAGACATTCATATGCTCAGAATCCTCTAGCTCCATGAAAGCAAACGCATGCTCATGATAAGACCTGGCTCATGAGCATACACCATGAATCCAGAATGGGTAGACAGAAATACAGGATATTGTTCATGTAAGGAGAACACATTCATGTTTTTATTCAGACTTCCAACAGCAATGCCTCTCCCTGAGCTGAGCAGAAAACTACTCTCCCTTGTAATGATGCCAACATTCCAAACGTGGAAGATGTGGGTTTGTTACATAATCAGGAAAAATCACTTTGCAGATGTGATTAAGGTCAGAGCCCTTGAGATTATTCAGGATAATTCTAGTGGGCCTGATGAAATTACATAAATTCTTCAAAAGCAGAGATGTTCTATCAGCTGTGTCAGACAAAAAAATGTGATGTGGGGAGAGGGGTCAAAGAAATGTCATGTCTCTGGCTCAAAAGACAGGTGGGGCTGGAAGGGATGAATGTGAGAGACCAGGCTCTGGAGAACAGGAGCTAAAAGGAATTTGTACTTTAGGGCCTCAGTGAGGTGGCAGCAAGTCTTGAGAACACCTTAGATTTACTACGTATCTATCACTGACCTACAGAAAGAACTAACTTGTGTTGGTCTAAGCAACTACATTCACAGTAACTTTCTATAGCAGTAATCAGAAGCCAATACTCACCTGGAAAGTGATTAACAGTACTTCCTAACACAGTCACTGTCTGAAACCTTCCACGGAACTTCTCTCCAGCCCCACAAATCTTTACCGCAGATCCTCATCTTAGCAGTGTTTAGCAGAAAGGAAAGGGAAGTGAACTAAGTTTCTTGAAACCAGACTATCTCTCTGGATTTCAAGCCCTTAGGTAGGGAACTCTGCAGGAAAATGACCAGGGTGCAGGCCAGAGAGCTCACAGGTCTCAGGTCAGTAGATGGGTTAGAGGCAGTGAAACTTTACTATATAATCGTGTGTGTGTGTGTGTGTGTGTGTGTGTGTGTGTGTGTGTGTGTGTG
>CABHPQ010114833.1:0-11764 GCA_902168405.1 Peromyscus aztecus
CCTCGCAGTCCCACAGCTACTCAGACCCAAATGAACACACAGAGTCTTATATTAATCACAAACTATATGGCCTACTGGCTCAGGCTTCTCGAAAACTAGATCTTACATCTTAAATTAACCCATTTCTATAAATCCATGTGACTCATGGCTTACCGGTATCTTTACATCTTGCTTCTCATGGCAGCAGCTGGCAGTGTCCTCTGTGCTGCCTTTCTCCTTCCTCCTCTCTAGTTAGAATGTCCTGCCTAACCCTGTTCTGCCTCTCCATTGGCCAAACCGTGTTTTATTAAACCAGTGTACAAAAGCATTATCCCATAGCACCTTTCTTGAAATAGACCTGTCTAGGCTGTAACTACCTTCTCCCTCATAGTCATTTGGCTTTTAATAGAGTGACTTGATAGGATACTCTAGGCAAAGGTGTTCCCATATTCTACCCCAGCTCCTCAGGTCCTGAGCTCTCAGGCCTGTGGACAGGGTTGTATACCACCCAAGAGGCTGGAAGTAACCATCCCATTTGTTCTGTGTTGCCCTGGGTAATAGAACTGTGCCTAAATCTGTAGGACTTTAGAGTATGCTCAGCCTTTCCAGGAAGCTGTCTGTGGAGTCTTCATCTGGGTGAGCAGCACTAGCAGTGGGGGACAGGGTTAGGAAAGGGTCAGTGCCTATGTAGCCAAGCCCTGTTCTTCCTGATGCAGCTCTAGTTAACCATTTCTTTTTCTGTAATGACCCTAAGAACTATCAGTGCATCACTGAGCCTGGCTGTGGGTCCAGAGAGAGGTGTGACAAGGGCCTCATGCAGTCTCTAGCAGGCTCCTGGAAAACCTGGGGTAGTATAATGCTCTGGAGAATGATCTCTGTCTATGGCATATGGAAATCAGGACTGATATAAACGTCCAGTGGGTTTGACGTACATTTTGGCTTTTGCCGTGACCTCCTGTGGCACCCAGTCCATCTTCCCATGCTGTTCTGACCATTGGCACCTCAGAGCAGCTAGGGAGGACAAAGACTTCCAGCCCCACTCTTCACTCAAGCCCTAGGAAGCCCATAATGACTGTACTTGGACCTCCTGAAGGGAGAGAACTTTACTAGACTAGACAGACAGAAAATGGGGATAGGGAACCAAGGAACACTAAAATGGTCCATGAGTTGCCCAGTTCCCAAAAGCTGTTTCTCTGGAGACTTTGGCTTCTACACCCTGCCAAGTCCAATCAGTGACATGAGGCCACAGTAGCAGCTGCCACCCTTGGTCTTCACTAAAAGTAACACCTTCATTTTCCATTTTTGTTTCTTCAGATTTATCTCCAAAAAAGTATTTTACCACCTGACTGTTGACCGGCCTGTGATCTACGATGGAAGTGATTTCCCATAACATCAGTACCTGAACTTTGATAGCTCTTCAACATCCACAGGAAACACTACTGCTCCTCACCCATCTCATTAAACATATATATTCACACACACACACAATTTTAAAAATTAAAAAATTAGAAACAAAGGAAAGAAAATCAGCTGTACCCCAGCTCACCAGCTCTGGCAGAGGCCTTGGGCTGCACCTCAGAAACCACTCTGCCAAGGTTCACAGGGTACTTGGTTCCATGCAGCCATCACTCTCGGTTCCCAGGGCTCCTGAGGATGAGATATGAGACTCAGCTATCTTCTCACCCAAAGGGACACCTTGCCAAATGTTTATACTCTAGGGATACCATTGGCCTCACTTGGGATCACAGTTGGTAACAATCTGCTGTGGTATTTTTCAGGCCAAGATTCACTTTGTGAATCCTTTGGTAGACCCAGGAGAGAAGGAGGCCATAGGACCATCATGTGAGAGATGCCCCTTTCCCTTAATTTATCCATAAGTAGAGGCTGCTTCTCCCACTCAGCAATTTTGGGGAGGCCTGAGCTGTGCTGTCTTTCTGAGCCTTTGTCTGTTCTGGTCCTTTGCTCAGCCTGGCCACTCAGCAGCTCTAAATTCACACACACACACACACACACACACACACCAACTAGAGGTCTAGGAAAGAGCAGCCACTACCTAAAGGCTTCAGCTCTGCATATGGATGGCAGGAGTAGAAAAACAGGCCAAGTTCCCTATAGTGAACTCAGGTTGGACTCAGAGCTCATGTGTCAGCCCATAGCCCATCTTTGTATATAAACACCAGACTTTCTGCTCCACCTGTAGACAGCTGTTTACTAGTGAGTAGAGCCAGTTAAGAACCACTTTTAATACCTGGAACCTTTCTAAAAAAGTCTTTGGTAACATAAGAAGCAACATAGCAGAAGAACAAGGTATAACTTCCTTTTGGCCTCCATCTGCTAGTCACTCCCTCCCCATTTGCCTACATCCTGCTCATGACCTCATATCTGATACTGCAGACAGCTCACTCTTTCCTTTTCTAGGACAGATAGCTTAGATAGCTTCCTGTTCTCTATGGCCCTTTTTTACTCCCACTACCAATTCACCTTTGTTGGCGACTTTTTTTGATGTGAGGCCAGCATATGCAGCTGAGTCTTTGAAGATTGACATGGGTCCTTGTAGGTCTGTATGTGGCCTGAGATTGCTGAAGACCAAATCTTCTTGCCTTTGAACCTTCTACCCTCTTGCAAATGGAATACTGAAGCCAGCTTGTTCACTAGGCCAATAGCATCCAACCACCAACTAGGATCTCATTTTTATTACTTGGCTTTTCCAGGGTATGTTGGAGACACTGGCCAAGCTCATGGCCTTATGCTGGTGTCACTGCCACCATCTGCATCAAGAGCCACCCTTCACTGAGTTGCTGTGGTTTTGGCCTGGGAGGGGCCTGAGGCCTTCCATCTGAGTTCATCCTGAACCTCTGTCACTTACCAGGAGACCCACATGGCTCTTATGAAGCCAACTTAGAACTGAGGTGAGAGGCTTCAGTGCCAACTGCCTAGTGCTCCAGTAGGCCCTTACCAACTCTTTATCATTGATAGTATATTTATTTTTGTGCTGAATGGACTTTGTACTGTATTCTCTATTAGTTCACTGTTAATGCTCCTGAGCACTAGGTCACTAGAGAATATTTGGCCCTGTGTAAGTGTGCCTTTCACACATAGCTTTATTATTTTAAGTAGTTCCCAATTTTAATGAGGTTTAGTCATTAGAGTAACTTTTTTAAAATGCAAATGACAATTGAAGGGTCCCTGAGGAAGATGGTGGCCCAGCTGGACTTAATTACACTAAAAATCATAAGAAAAAACACCTTTGAGATCCTGGGTCATCCTTTTTCTAATAACTCAGCTCCCTCATAACAGTCATGTTAGTAGTTACCAGCTGCCTGTTTACCAGTGCCACTGAAGCCACTACTAGACTTCTCTCAAAAAATAAACCAGCCACCCAGACACAGGGAAGCATGTCTGAGACAGAGTGGCCCTCCATATCTGAGTGGACTTGGAAAGCATTGCTGACATAAGCACCCTGGATTCCAGCTAGCTCTGGACCGAGAAGGCAAAGGGATTCTCAAGCAGAAATCTAGAACTGAAAATCTCCGTATGGTTTGGGAAGTAGAAGTGAAGAGCCATATATAAATAAAGGTGTTATTTCTGAATAACAGTTTCAGTTGTTCCCCAGGTCTCAAGCCACTCCTGGCCCAAAAAGAAATCTTGCAGATATGGTTTGATGTTCATGGGGTTTTATTTTTAAACTCAGACTCAGTGGTTCTATCTGTGAGTTCTTTATACTGAGAAAACATTCTTAGCTCAGAGATTTTGGAAAAGGAGGCTCAGAACCAGGGAATGCAATACAAAGACCATTGAATGCTGTTCACATTTACAAAAATAAACACTACTTGGTAGAATCTTAGCACAATTTTCTCATCTCACCTAAATCTCTAACAAAACAGGAAAGTTAATTCAAAATTTCCTTTTCATTCTCAAGCACTTTTTAAATTTCAGGAGACCTCTCTGATCAAGGGGCGTTTTTAGAGCCTTTTGATGTGTGTTTAATCTAGATGTTCTGCTTTTGGTGACTGCAGTGACACTGAGCCTCTGTGGGAAGGCTTAACAATTGGAGTGTACTTTAATTCATTAATCCTCACTTTGTGTGGCCTTATGAGATAATGGGTCAGGGAACCCATTTTATTCTTATCTGCCAAAGAGTTACTCAGAAGCACATCAAACACCAGCACTTCATCTGCACAAAGGCATGAGACTTTGGTATCACTGAATATACTCCTTTAATAATATCTGCTATGCCATTTGGAAATGTTTTTTAACCTCAGGTTTTAAATAAAGCAAACACTATGGCATTTGGAGTAACATTGTCTTTCATTCCTCTGACAAGAATAAATCATAAAATGAGTGACAGAGCTACCCAGCAGGAAGCAAAACATCTCACAGGGACCCTGCAGAAGAGAGTGTAAGTAGCAGATGTCTTCTGGCATTTGATACTCCCTGGTCCTCTCTGGGAATGGTACTGAGACCTGCCTAAACCTGCAATTCCTTCCACCTACCCTCCTCTGCCATTTATATGGCTCTAGCTCCTCTCTAATGGTATCAGAGTGCTCAAAGAACAAACTTTTTAACCTGCCAAAATAATGAAGTAAAAAAGGCCACAGATAGCGTTTAGCTTATTGTCAGGAAGCATGTGGCACTGATGCCGTGCAGAGAGAGAACAGCACTCCCACCAGTGTTTGTGCCACATTTGCTCAACAGCAAGGAGGCTAGAGACAGGCCGAGAGAGTGCACTGTTCCTGAACTGGTACTCAGCACCTTAACTCTTGAGATGACCAGAGACCCCATCTCTTGAGAATCCTATGCCTCAAAAACACTGCCAAGTGCCTGTCTTAGTCCCTCCCTCCGATCTTCCCCTCCCCTAGATTTCCTCTGGTTGCTACTTGAATCATTGACGTTTTCTTTTTAAAGATTTATTTATTTATTATGTATACAGTGTTCTGTTTGTATGTATGTCTGCACACCAGCAGAGGGCACAGATCTCATTATGGATGGTTGTGGGCCACCATGTGGTTGCTGAGAATTGAACTCAGGACCTCTAGGAGAGCAGTCAGTGCTCTTAACCTCTGAGCCATCTCTCCAGGCCTCATTGACGTTTTCTATAACTCTCTGGTTCTCCCTTGAGGGCAAGGAACTCTGTCCCATTCATCTTTATTATCCCCCACCATCTGAAGCAATAAGCTCAAAAAAGGGGCCAAAAAAAAAAACTGCACCAACAAAGATCCTAGTCAATCCCAATGCCTTAGGTTAGCCAAAGGTTTTCAACAATCACACTGGCCAACCCACTCTGCTGGAGACAACTGAAGAAAGACTGTGGGCGGAGTTGTGGGAAGAGTGAGCATGTTATTGTCACTTAGTCGTTAGTGTGTGTATGTATGTGATGACAGGGTCTCAGTGTGTAACCAAAGCTTGCCTCAAACTCCCAAGTTCTGGGATGTAGTTACATACCATCATACCTAGCTTCACTGAAGACTCTTACGTTGAAGATGCCTTCAAACCACAGCTCTAACTGTAGTGACTGTGTGAAGTGGAAGGCAGTTTTATATAGGTGCCTCAAATGAGACAGCAGAGACATTCCTTGGCTAATAGAACAGTGACTTGGACTCTGGGGTGGGGACTAGAACATGGACCACACAAGGCACCCAGTCTTGCATGCTGTATCTGGGATGTTCAGGTCAAAATGCTCATCCTACCCACAACACAGCTGAATAACTACAGTGACCAGAGTCTTGCCTATTAAATTATTCAGTAGTTGTCTTTCTGTGTTTAGTTCTTTTCAGTTGTCATAGTGTCCTACAGACTCATCCAAGTTACCACGTATTGGTTGAAATATTAAGGCAACTCCGCTTAGTTAAAAGGGAGGTTTATTTTGTGGGGTAACTTACAAGTGAAGGGATAGGTTACAGGGTCCAGGAAAGGTGAAGCACAGTACAGCGGTGTTCTCTGGAGAACTCTGCTCGGTCTATCTCCAGTGTCCAGGATCCAGGAACCAAGAGAGCCGGCACTTCTGGATCTCAGGTCTTAAGCACTCCTGTCTCGGCCCCGCCTCTTAGGTGTGACAGTTACCAGAAGCCTCAATGCGGGTAGTACTTCCAGGACAAAGCTAGAACAGCTACCCAGTACAACCACAGCTCTTTTTATTTCATTATGTAAATTTACCACATTTTCTATATCCATGCATGTGTTTGTGGATACCTAGGTTGAGTATGTATCTTAGCCATTATGGATCCTGCTTCAATAAACACAGAAGAGAAGATAACTCTTTCAAATGGTGAAATGGTAATTTCAACTCCATTACATATATATCTAGTTAGGCTATTAAAACAAATATATTAAACAGTTAAAGTTGCCGTATTTTTTTTTAATCAGCATATGGGACTTGAGAGATGACTCTGGTAAAAAGCACTTGCTGCTCTTTCAGAGGACACATGTTCAATTCCAGCACCATTATGGTGGCTCACAACTATCTACAAATCCAGTTCCAGGGAACCCAAGGTTCTCTTCTGACCTCCATGAAAATCATACGCACACAGGGTACATGTACATGCATACAATCACATCCTTAAGTACATTTGTATATTATTTTCTTAAATCAACATAAAAATTAGTATTTCTGGGTGGAGTCGCACATGCCTTTAATCCCTTTAATCTGGAGGCAGAGGCAGGTAGATCTCCATAAATTTAAGGCCACCGAGGACTACATAATGAGAACCTGTCTCTTTTTAAAAAGTAGTATTTTTATATGCAAATAATGAATTATCTGAAAAGAAAATCAAGAAAGTAAAACTTTTTACACTAATTACCCAACAAAAGAGCCTAGTAATAAAAGCTAACCAAACAGATAAAAGCTCTCACAATAAAAATATTAATGGGAGAAATTGAGGAGAGCACAAGTAAATGTTCATAAACTGGGAGAATGACTATTGTTGAAATGTTGATACTACCCATAGTATTAATGTGATCCCAATCTCAGTGTCAATGACTCCTTCATAAAAACAGAAAGCAGTCTTAAATGTGTATGGAACTGCAAAAGAATGCATATGTCCACAGCAGAATATACAGAACAAAGCTGGAGTCATCACACCATCCAACTTCAAAGCCTATTCCAAGCAGGGTTCACTCTGTGCATATCTGCAGACCCAGCCACTTAGGAAGCTAAGGCAGAAGGATCACTTGAGTCCAGGAGTTTGGGAACAACCTAGACAACATAGAAAGACATCCTCTCTTAACCAAAACACGAACAAAAGTACTACAAAGAAATAGTAATCCAACAGCATGGTACTAATGTAAAAAGTATAGATACAATGGCACAGAGTTTTACTCTAGAAATAAACCAGTGTATTTACAGCCAAATGGTTTTCAACAAAATTTGTTCTGAACTGTAAACTGGGTATACAAATTTAGGAAAGGACAATATCCGTAAATAGTTCCAGGAAACTTAGATAGTGACATGTGGAAGAAGGAAAACTGCTGCTGCCCAGAGGTCCAGCCTCCAGCAACATAGGGCTCAAAGGAAAACCTCAGAGTCATCATACTACAATGTTTTTATCAGAGGGGTTGGGGAAAAAGACACACACACTCTTGATGGTTTCCTTCAGACCTGTTCTTTATTCTTCTTTTGCATTCTCTATTCTTTATATGCCTTGTGATTGCCTTCTCTCATTCTTGATGTTTTCCTTCTAACTATTTTTGATGTTTTCCTTCTAACTCTTTCTAAGTATCTTTTTTCTTTCCCTTATAGCTTATATACCCCAGCAAAATCTTTCAGGCAATATAAAAATTACAGTGTGGTTACATTGAATTTTTCAAGTGAATGATTAGAATGCACACAATTAAAAAACAGTATGTAAGTATATCCCTTACATGATTAAACATTTTACATATTACAGGTGAAAAACAAGTTGTCTCAGGAACCCATGTACATTCATATCCAAGCAATTTGTTATAGATTAACAGCGTAAGCAAGCAAGGTATTCTTCTCAGCCAGTTCTTTTACTGGCATGCTGCATTTTGTGGTTGCAAAGAAAGGACCAATCACTTTATTGTTTATCTTAAAAGGTAATCTTATAAGGAATTTTAAAGGTATCACAAACCTAAACTTTTATGCATGAAAAATAATCAGTCAGCTCTACTTTAAATCTTTAGGGGACATACCCACTCATTAGTTGTTTTTTATATCAGAAGATTGAGGGCAGAAGGAATTAATCATCACCTTTGGTCATCAACCAATCCTACCAAGAAAGGTACATCAGCTAATAATAATTGGGCTGCTTTGTTCTTGTTCCCTGACCTTAATGAGTTCCTCATTCAACTATATGCCTTTCTAAAACTTTAGATTGTCTTCTTGGGTTTTTCACCTCACAGCTATTTGACAAAAACATCTTGATCTAACTTTAAGTTATTTTCAAAGCTTTGTTTCAGCTATGGTGCACTCTGAAACTTGTGAATACAACTCCCAACATTAAGATTAAAAGAATTTGAACTAGCTGGGCTACTAGGACTCAATTGTTTTCCTAAATCATTAACCTAAGTCACAGTCTTTATGGCTCCTCAGTAGAAACTCACGTGTTCTAGCTATGTGACACTTCCTTGTTTCATTTTTTATCCTCTGCAGCCTCCACTTTATCAGAGGCAAGGGCAACATTTTACCCTACCTTTACCTATGTTAATTTTTCCACTAAACTAACCTCTATATCATAATCCCTTACTATATTTATTAAGATCCCTCAATCATCAAAATCCTATTTAAACTAACATTATTATTGTATAAAATCATTGTTTCAGTTAAACAGTACAGTTTAGGAAGAAATCATCTTCATAATAATTCACAGGTTAAAAATGCCCAGTAGAATGGGATATTTCCTTGAGATAAAGACACTACATTACAGGCAGTGAGGGTCTCCCCACACCCATTGACACCATGCCAGATACCAGAGAAAAATGGTAGCAGCAAACATGTAAAGGCACAGCAGAAGCAAAAGACATTCTGGGGTCTGTAGTCTCAGGACCTTGCCTATCCAAGAGTCACCCATCAGGAATTTGCCTCTTGGTGGGCTGACACCTTGAACTTCAATTGCCACCTGCTGTTCCTCTGACATGGCCACCAGCAAAAATCATCTCTTACCATATACAAAATCAGTTCAAAATAGAATGAGGACTTAAATGCAAGACCCAGCTATTAATGTCTCCCTACATTCCCAAGGGGGTCACCTACTCACCAAGCTTGACAGCATGAAGAAACTCAGTAAGGTTCCTGCTCTCTTTCTTATGGAATAGTCCACATAGAGCCATCCTGTTCCTCTGACTCAGGGCCTGTATGGTAAGAGAGCTACACCCCACTGATGGATATACTGTAAACTGACCAGAAGAGCTAAGTGCTTTTTAAAAGCACTTCTTCCAGGATAGAGAAAGTACAATAGAGTTTCCACAAGGTCAAGTATCACAAAGGCATAAATTGATCTTCTGGTACTCACTATGTCTTGGGATAAGTAACCGAGCCACTCTGTGCTGAAATATGACAGCTATTATTTATTAAAAAAAACTACACCTACTAGCCCCCTCTCCTTGCTTCTGTCTCTTTCTTTGCATTAGTTGATGAACATTTGGGAAACACAAGTATTGAATGGAGTCAGTGAGTAAGTTAGCATGTGATAATTTTAAAATATGTCCATTACTTCTCATAGTATTGGAAGGTTCTTTGGAGGTTATGCAGAATAGGAGAGGGGAACCAGGGACAGAGAGTCATCAAGTCTTACCCATCTGTGAACCTTATGAACTGCAATAATGACAATATATTTCTGTAAATGCAGTAGTGGCACAAATACTATGGGAGTAACCAACGACTTTCTGATTAGATTTAAGGCCCACTTTACAAGAAGAAGCATATATCTGGTCCTGTAAGTCTGGCCAAGGACCCATATTTTGGGAGCTCATAGGCCTCAGGGGTGAGCCTATCAATATTATTCTGCTAAATGGACAGTTTCAAACTGGCCTCTAAATTCATGTCTCCCTACCCATGGACTAGTGCAACTCTCAGACCTCATCAGAAAAATTTCTCTGTGCATTGGATGGTGGTTAATGCAGAAATGACTGGTCAAAATACAGAGTAAGTATCAGTGGAGTGCTCCACCATAAAAGGGGTATCTGTATCACCCCCTCCCTCAAGACTCGGGATGTAACATGAATCTTAAAGGTTCTTATTAATAAAAAACATGGGAGCCAGATATTGGGGTGAATGCTGAAAAATCAGAGAAACAGAACAAGCCATATCCAACCTCACCTTGCCAATTCCTCAGCTGATCTTGTTTCCTCAGACTGAAAGCCTCGTGAGTCCTCATCTGAATGGATCTCAGCTGAACTGCTGCTAAAAGCCTAAAAGCTTAAAAGCTTCTAGTTCCTGGTCTTCACGCCTTAATATACCTTTCTGTTTCCTGCCATAATTTCCTGAGATTAAAGGCATGTGTCTTTCCCAAGCAAGACATGAGATCTCAAGTGCTGGGATTAAAGGTGTGTGTCACCATGCCTGGTTGTTTCCAGTGTGACTTTGAACTCACAGAGATCCAGATGGATCTCTGCCTCCAGAAGGCTAGAATTAAAGGTGTGTGTGCCACCATTTTCTGGCCTCTATGTCTAGCTAGTGGCTGTTCTGTTCTCTGACCCCAGATAAGTTTATTAGGGTGCACAATATATTGGGGGACACAATATCACACGGATCATCTCAGAAGATATGGAGGAAAGACTGTAAGAGTCAGAGATTGCAGAGGACCAAAGCAAAACAGTGTCTTCTGGATATGACAGAACCAGTGCATTCGTGAACTCATAGCAGCTGTAATTGTCTGTGTAAGACCTGCACAGAATCAACAAGCAACATTCTAGCATAGAGTGGGAAAGGATTCATGACTTAGGACCACACCCCAACTAAGAAGCTGGGCAATTGGTGACTTCTGGGGGAGGAAGAGTCTGTTTTCCTTAAGGATGTGGCTCCTAGTTCATCAGTAATGCTCAAGTGGGTGACCCCACACACCTAGGAGCAAATGGGCAGCACAAGTTGGACTCTGTGGTTTATTTTTTTAAAAAGACAGTATGAAGCTGGGGTGGGTATAGAGGTGGGAGTGGATCTGGGAGGAGTTGGAGGACTGGAGATGATGTGATCAAAATATGTTGTATGAAATTCCCAAAGAATTAATAATTTTTTTAAGAGACATGGCAATAATGTTGTTTTACTTGACCCACTTTTTGTAGGAGGTTCTTCCCTTTGACTTTAGATTGGCCCTCCCATTCAAGCCTCAAGTGGCCAAAGCCCTAACCTTTATTTGACTGTAGCTGCATGAGATACCCCAAGGTAGATCTATGCAAGTGAGTCCTTTCCTAAATTCCTTACCTACAAAACAGCAAAGGGAAAGGGCTGTTGTTTATGCCACTAAATTTAGTGCAACAATAATTGAGACTCCTGGCATAGTTTTGTCTACATGTTCTTTCCACAGCCTTGTGTCTTGTTTGTATGTACCTTAACCAACCACAATCTTCTTTGATTATGCTTCAGTGTCATTGGTTTGATTGCATTTGTAATAAACTGAGTCACCAATGTTTCAGTGCATTAAGGAAAGAAATCAAAGCCCTGCCCCTTGGTGTCATTTTACCAAGAGCAGGCTCAGATTTTAATTCTCTACCTTGTTTTCCCTTTCTCTTTGCTCCTGTCTCTGATATGAGTCTGAATCTGTGCCTGCCTGAAGACTATCTTTTGAACCTCCCTCCCCCCACCCTGAGTGTGTGTGTGTGTGTGTGTGTGTGT
>CABHPQ010114839.1:0-13247 GCA_902168405.1 Peromyscus aztecus
CAGGTTGCAGCAAATTCACAAGCACATGGCCCTGGAAGGGAGCCAAGCCAGCAGCAGTGGAGTTAGGCTTGCGCCAGTGCAGCTCCACTGGTCTGCACAAGTGTAGAAAATGGATGATGGCAGGCCACCTGGCCAGCTGTTGGATGTTGAGCTGACATGGGAAGATCTCAAATAGGGCAAGCTGAAGGAACATGCTGCAGACATATTAAAGAACAATTTCAAGTAATGAAGCATGGCTGCAAAATACCAGGGAATAACACCAGGGGAGAGACCAAGGCAGTGTGGAGCAATCAGAGCAGCAAAGGTGTGTATCCAGGTGAAGCAGCAGCATTTCAGACTATGACAGATTTTGTAAGGAGCAGTTACTCTCCCAATTAAAGAACACTCTTCACCTGCATTCTTTGTCTAAGCATGGCTGAATTCTATACTTTGCACTTGTATAAAAATACTTTAAAAGATATTTTATAGAGATGCATCCTAAACAATTTCTGTTTCTGATTATGCAGGCTTCTGATTCAAAAATTAATTCATAATGACTAATAGCTCACACTACGATTCATATATACTAAATTATTTGTTCAAAGTAGGTATTGCTGAATGAGTATATTAGAAAAACTTATAAGTGGGGGAATATATTTGTAATTTCAGTTTTCTAAAAGGCCATTTCTTTTGTGAGTGCTAGGATACAGTGAAGATGATAAGAGCAGTCTTACAAATCACCCAACCCAAGAGATGGAATCAGTTTTGCCTGGATAATATCCTAATGTCTCCCACCTACAGGTACTACCTTTGTTCAGAAAACATTTAGCAGAGTGCCTAGTCAGGTCCTTCCTTCTCGTAGATACTTTTTTTTTAATTTCCTGAATGTTCTAAATAAAACCAATGTTAATTGAGTAATTGTGAGGCACAATTCATGTGCCTAAACAATATGAGGAGATAATGGAAAATGTAATGTGGTTTTAAAGTCAGTGCTACCCATATTTCGTACATGGAAAAAATAGAAAATGGAGTAGAACACTTAAAATTAAACAAAATTTCTTCATGAATTGTTTTGAAAGATGGGTCACATCTGGACTCTCTGTGGTGCTTGTATCTTCCAGCTTTATATACCTGGTGGTCAGTATTGTTTGTGAAAAAAACTGTTCATTTAAATGAACTGTGACAGTATTAATGAACATATTTTATACAAAAATTAATTTCTTCTGTCTTGATTTACTTACCAAAACATGTGATTTAACTCTAACAAATTTTCTAGAAATTGTATTTTCTGTGTAGATAAGAAAATTGTTTTTGATGAAAAGAATAGTCATCATTAGTAGAACTTAAATTTATTTTTAATTTTACATCAGAAGCATAGTACTATGTAGATGGTTGAATAAATATTTTTTTCTTTTTCTAGGAAGCATGAAGTTTTAGAAAACATATTTTTCAATTTCAGCAAATTTCATGTTTTATCTAATTTTAAAAAACTCTTTATTTTTATTACTCTTAATTTGCATCCTTAAATTATCCATGTATATTTGTTTTGAAATATATGTGTTTCCACACAACACTGATTTTTAATGGCTTATTTCATACACAAGTAAAATAGAAAATCAAAGAGTGATTCTAGTAGTTGAAACAAACAATGATGTTACAGGTGAAAAATGCCTTTTCTGAGGTAGTTTGTGTTTCAACTACATGAAGCCTGACATCTTCTACTAGATATTTAGAAACAGAAAGTTGATCATTCGAGTTAAACAATTCACTTTAAAATGTTATTTCAGTTTGTCTGTTGTGCAAAAATTTATTTTTTAGGTCTTATGCTAGTTTCAAATTATGATTTTTCAATACACAATTTACACTGTCCTTAACAAAGGTTATGATGGCCTCAGGTAGACAGAAAGATTAGGGACTGTCCTTGAAAATGCCAGTTATCTGTAGACTGGTAGCCTATATAAAATCCTAGACGATAAGATCACAAGTAAATGTGGTGAATGGAAGAAATGGCTAGTCCCCAAATGAGTTCTACCATTCCCATTAATCTGACTATACTTTACTGAATGATATTTAGTGACTTTGCCATATCTGCCTCATTAGTAAAACTTCCCCATGGTTTGATTGACCTTGCAGTGAAAAAAGTTTTTGAAATATTCAACATAAATATAACTTTCTTCAGGTAAAGCCCTGCATGTCTAGTTTTAATATTAGCATGTTTTTAAAAAACTTATTTCTAAACTTTTTGGGGTTGTGAGAATGTCACTGGTAATCTAAACATTTTCTTTCTGTATTAGAGAAGAATTTTCTTCTATTTTCTTTCTGTAATCTTTTCATGGATTTTAATAATTAAGAATGATTTATATTTATGATTTCCAGAGCCTGCTTTTAGTTGCTTGTCTTCTAATGGTTCACTTTTGGAATGGCAGAATGGAAAGCTTCAAATTCAGAAGAAATCAGCTTTCCAAAAACTTTACTAGTTGCACCACGCATCTTCCCATAATCTTAGCTACTGTCCTGTTAAGTAAAATAAAAGTCAAGCCACATGAGGATGTGCTTTAAATTTTTGACTGTTAGTTATTTAATTAATATTACATCTACTGTAGCTGGAGAGATAGCTCAACGGTTAAGGTGTGTGCTAGGGAAAATCGAGCTCTCCCATAAGCAAAGAAATATGGGCAACTAACAACTTCTGAAAAAGGGAGGTTAGTGTTCCCTAAGGAGGTGTTCCTAATTGACTGTCATACCAAATGCTCAGCCTTAAACAATGCGAAACAGATGCAGTAGATTGTCTTAATGTGCATGTGTGCGTGCGTGCGTGCGTGTTTGTTGGCTGTTCAGAGGTTGCAGTTTATCATGGCCTGACAGCTTGCTCTAAAAGCTCTGTACATGGAGACTTCCTCCCTCCCCATTGAGATTTCCTGATCTCTACCTGCCTTTATTTGTAGAATGTCCCTAAACCCAGAGGACTGACCTTATCCTATATATTCTTTATACTCTAGAATGAAGCTAAGCTGATTCACTCAAGTCTTGATTCACTCAGGTCTATCTTACAGAGTGCTGTCTCCGTTGTACCCATGGCGTCTTAACCGTATTCCCTGATTCTGTTCCCTCCACCTTCATAGACCAATGCAGTGAACAATCCCTGGGAAGAAGCAAAGCCGTGTGTGTGTGTGTGTGTGTGTGTGTGTGTGTGTGTGTGTGTGTGTGTGTTTACTCATTTGTGTGTGTGTGTGTATAAATGTGTGTAAAAGAGAGAGTGAGAGACAGAGACAGAGAGATAGTAATTGTTGTAGCCCATTAGGTTTCCTAGTGGCTGTACCCAGCAGGACTGCATAAGAGGTTGATTGGACCAGGAGCCTGGGTACCAGGTGTTTGTAAGGATCTACTCTTGACTGTAACTAGCAAGGGGAAGGTCTTTTGCTCTACCCCTTGACATTGTTATAAATACACCTTTGGAATAAAGTTCTGGGCCTGTTTAGATAAGGATCCAGGCCCACCTGAGTCTATCCTGTTTTCTATTTCTCTCCCCTCTATTCCTGTCTAAGTCTCTTATCCTCCATTCCTCAAGGGGCCCTGGGGGAAATAATGGTGGGGGCTGGTCCCTCACAAATAATAAATAAACAGAGGCCATGAGTATGAAATGGCACAAAAGCTGGATATGGAAAAGCTTGCAAGGTGAAGAAGGAGAGAGAAAAAGTGTTACTATAATTTTATTAAAATAATTCCAAAAAATAAAAATAAATTGTATACATTAAGAAAAAGAATGCACAGTGTTCTTGAAGAGGACCAGATGACTCAATTCTAATGACTCCTTCATTATGACATCCTTTAATCACAGCTCTGGAGGGTTCAATGTTCTCTTCTATCCACCACTACTTCACTCACAAGCACATACACACAAAGACACACACTTACATGATTTTTAAAATGAAAAATCAAACCTTAAAATATACCTAGTCCTGAACTCCCATGCAATTCTTGGGGATACACACATATTCATCCATTGGTGTATCCTTTATATCTTGCCTTGTCTACCTGAATATAATATGTCTGAGTATTTGATTTGCTGCCTATCAAGTATTTTATATTCTTTAGGCATTAACTGCTTATCATGAATGAGAACATTTCTAAAATAAAATATCAATAGAAACTGCCCTTAATGTATATTTTAGTTAATTCAGAGTTCCAAGGTATCTTTCTTAGTATCTTATACAAAGATGTTAAAGAAGTTGGTAGGAAGAATGTTCACAATTATTTGAATGCTACTGAAAAATACAGATTTACATATTTAGCAATAAGATTTTGTTAATCTATTCTCTGGGAGATAAATATAGCCTGTGAAAATAGTTTGGTGTAAAACTTTAGTGATTCTTTAAATGGGAAATAACTGTTAAATACTTCAAAACTTAATTTTGATGATCACCGTATTATGTAGTAATATGTGATTTTTCAGTTTTTGCTTGAATTCCCTTAGTCTCTCAACTTTAATCAGTTTGGAGGTTTTGCCTTGTTGTAGTTCCATTGTCTAAAGTCCATATTAATGATCAATTACATGCAAATGTTCTTCTCCAGTTATGACTTATTTCCTGACTTCTAAACTATAGTTTTCAAGGGTTTACTAGGAAGATTCACATTATTTAGTAGATAAATGAATTGATGAATCAACCCTAATTTAACAGTATTTACTGACACTATAGAGTGTACTGGGTAATGTTTGGGGCTCAGGAAAGAAGCTGAGAATTTCAAATACAGAAAACAATCCCTTTGTTTATAAGTATAATATACCAATGATAATTGAACCCACAATAAACATAATTAAAAGACAAGTCATAGCATATATAGTAAAACCAAAATTTCTAATTGTATTAAAATAAAAGCAACAACAAGAGGCTCTTGGAATAGAAGTAGGGAATGTCATGCATTGTGGTAAACATTCCTGAGGACTTGCTATTTAAGTAAAAAGTAAAGGAAGTGGAGCTTTAATCTCTGCACATCCCTCAAATAGAATATCCCAGGCACAGGAAACTTCTGGAATAGAGGAGCAGAGTCAGAAGCATTTCTAGAATAAAAATAGGAACTAAGTTATTTTTTAAATGGGAGAGGTAAACAAGAAGACAGATAAAACAAGAACAATCATTTGTCTTTGGAAGTTGTTTAACAGATTTTAGGGTTTTGCGTTAGAAAAATAGAAATGGAGGGCTTTGAAAAAGAATGTGTCATAATTTATTCCAGATTGTAAGACAAATCACTGTGAAACTCCATTAATCAAAGACACATATGCACAGATACCACACAAGGGCTGTTTAGATAAAGAGGTTAACAAGGCTAAGGTGAGAAGTGGTTAGATTCACTATCTGTTAGATCCAGAGCACCACCCACATAGAGATTTTAGTTTGTGGGGTTCTAAGAGAAGGAAAATAAAACTTATTTAATGATTCCTGGTTGGAAAAGTCAAAGGACACACCTTATCTTAACTGAAATGGAGATCACTAACTGAAGGATGAGCAGTTCTAATGAGGAAGCCGTCAGCGTGGACATTCTATCTTTAAATCTCTGAAATGAGATGCAAATGTCTTTGCCCGGCTGTCTCTTGTTACAGCTTATCTTGGTTTATTTTTGTTATAAAGGATTGCTAATGCTATTTACAGATTCTTTTATAAACACTTCTACTCCAACTGTTTACTATTGTGGCATTGTACAAAGAAGTTTTATAAGCTTATTGTTTTATTTTGAAAATGTACAATTTACAGTACTAATTAATATATATTTGTCATTTTGAACTAAAAGTCATTACTCCACTTCAATCATCTGTTTCTCTGCTCCGGCCCACCTCGGCTTACTCTCTTCTCTCTTTTTCTTCTCTTGGGATTTTTCTGTGTGCCTCTCAAACTCTGGACACATTTCTTAACAACATTCATGCCACATTGCATCTCAACTGCTAACGTTTATTATAAATTTCTTTTATATCTCTTCCATATTTAAATTTTTCCCCCAAAATTTGAAGTGCGCTTGAATAAGATGCCAACAAATTCTCTTCTAATTTTGATATGATACTGTTAGAGCAAATTTTCCTTTCTTCCTTTGAATTTGTTAAAGTAACTAAATTTGATTTAGTGAAGAAGTTATTTTTGAAATTAGATATGGTGTCTCACATATATAATTCCCTCATTTATGAGGCTGAGGAAAAAGGGTTGCTTTGTATTCAAAACCAGCCTAAGCTACATATTAAACAAAAATATTTAATATCACTTATTTTTCTCTGGTTCTTAATTGGTACTATTTTAATTCAACCCTTCTTCCTCTGAACTTTCTATTTATTCCCTATTTGTCTTAAGTAAAGTTACTATTACTGTGATGAAACACCATGATGAAAAGCAACTTGGGAGGAAAAGGTTTATATGGTCACAATCCACTGAAGGAAGTCAAAGCTGGAACAGAAACTGAGCAAGAACCCACAGAGAGAAGCTTATATAGAGGCCATGGAGAAATGGTGCTTACTTACTGGCTTGCTCCTCATGGCTTATTCAGTCTGCTTTGTTATAGAACCCAGGACCAAAAGCCCAGTGTGGTACTACCGAGAATAGGCTGTACCCTTTCACCTTAATCCCTAATTGAGATAATGTCCTGTGATCTTGCCTATAGCCAGATCTTATGAGGGCATTTTCTCAGTGGAGGTTCCCTCCTCTCAGATGTCTATACCTTGTGTCAAGTTGACATAAAACCATACAGCACATAATTGGAGTGTGTTTTGACAGAGGTTGATAATAACCATGTTTATTTAGATGTGGGGGGTTGCTATGTGCATGTTTCCTTATATACAGAAAGCTCATATTGTTGCTGTTGGCAAACACTTTTTAGCTGCTTCTTTCTTCTCTCTTTTCATATGCCTTTCAAGAATTATCTTTGTGAAAAAATAGATCTATTTAAAGTCCCTAACTATTTAGGGTTTTAATAATAAAATCAAAGAGTATAGCCAGTGAATTCACATCAGTCATTATTTGACCACAAAGACTTTTCCCTCTACATGTGATACTAGCTGAAGCTGTCAAGTGTGAATGGGGTTTTCTGGATTAATAGTAAGAATGCGTTGAAGCAACTCATGCATAACCTAAGCCTTCCAGGAGATTGTCAGTGCTATTGGTTACCTCCATAACTTGAGGGCTTGAGGGCAAGACTGTATTGCTGATAGAACCATATAATTATATCAAAAACGTGGAGAAATCTAATATGTAATTAACAGGAAGCTTCACCACTACTACCTAGTGTTGTTGGTGCTGGAAGGTGCTATTCACAGTACTGGAGGAAAAAAGGGACCATCAGTCTTACCAACTACACACCCCGTGTGCTGCAATAATGACTGAAAGATATGCCCACTAGTACAATCGTGGCACAAGTAACACAGGAATAATCAACTACATTTAAATCTTTGTCTTATTTAAGGCCTGCTTTAGGAGGTGGAACCCATTAATGGCACTGTTAATAAGGCTAAGAACTTGCAATTAAATAGGTCACTAGATAGGGCCCTAGGTGGAAAAAAATTACTATTCTTCTGCTCATAAAAACAACAACTCTTCATGGAATAATGATATACCATAAATAAGTACATTGTGCAATCATATCAGATAAGCTTTTCTTACAGTAGACAGTAATTAAGACAAATAACAACAGGACAATGTGCAGAGTTAGAGACTTTGGAGTCCTCAACCCTAAATTGGATGTATATATGACACCCCGTCACTCAAATATCAGAGATACAGCAGAAGAGGGGATTGAAAGATTATAAGATCAAGGGGCATTAGCTGAGTTCAAGGACACAGCATTTCCCAGACACAAAAGAATAGACAGATGCACACATAAACTCACAAACACTGTGACAGCACACACAGAAACTCAAGCCAGGCATAATCCCAGTACGGCACAAAGTTTCCTCCCTAGCCAAGAAGCCATGCACAACTGGTATGTGAAAGACAGGGAAAAATCAGTTCTCTTCAACTGAGTTATTTTAGGTTTATCAACCACATTCCAGGGCAGGCCACATCATCAAGAGTAGCTGGCCAATACAAATCAGACTACACTACGTTGTTTTTGTTTGTGTGCTTGTTTTGCTGTTGTTTTTGTTTGTGTGCTTGTTTTGCTGTTGTTTTTGTTTGTGTGCTTGTTTTGCTGTTGTTTTGTTTGTGTGCTTGTTTTGCTCTTGTTCGTGGTGGTGATGTTGTTTGTTTGTAAGTTTTAGATAGAGAACAAACATGAAATTGGGTGTGTAGGGGTATAGGGGAGGGTCTAGAAGCACGGAGGAGAGGGGAAAGAGTATGATCAACATATATTGTAGAGAATTCTCAGGAAATAAAATCACAAAGAAAGCAACTCCCTTATCTTGGTGGTACAAGAGGAATTTTAAAAGTAATGTTCTTTTTCCCATATTTTGTTGTATATTTTCTCATGTTATTGCTTCTACTTAAAATTACTATCATAAATCTATTGATTTATTACATATGATATATCAGTGCTCTTCTGCAACACTTTCTTAACTCTATCCTTCTATTTCCAGTTTAATTTTGTTCATGAAAATACATGTTTTATTTGTTTTAATAGAAATTTTCACATTTTTGTGTTATAAGTTTTTTACAAAAACATTGTATTATGCACTTTTTAATTGAGTGATGTATACTAGGCACCCATAATTAACCTTATAAATTAAGTTTATAAATGGGTACAAATATTTTAACTGGATTATTCATATACTATACAAAAACCTTGCACATTATCTATTTGTGGCACAATATTAGTCCTTTACAAAGTTCCTCATTTTTAACTTTTGAGAATTCTTTTAGTGACAGCTACACATACACGGTAAGTAGTAACATAAATAATATGATCATTATTATATATTATGTAGTTTCATTTATTTTTATGTAATAATACATATGCATTGACAGAATGATGTCAAGCCACGTGAAGTAGAATTTCCATCTATAATATGTATTATCTATCCTATGGAAGTTGATGTTTCACATTGCTATAATTTAGCTTTTTATAAGATATTAACTTGGTCCTCAACTCTCTAAAACTCCTTTTTTAGAGAGGCTTTATTTCTTCTACTTGCTTCCTTGAACAAATGACTTTCAGGAACCATTACTATCTTTCAGATTTTTAGTATAAATGCCTGTCATTGTATCACTTCAGGTAACAACAAGTCTGCATATTTATAACTATAATAAAATTACCCTTTACTCTTTATGCCTGAAATTATATGCAAGATAGACTCCACATGAGATAATGTAATAAAATCAAAATTTCTGTGACTGAAGACTTTCTAACAGCCCACTTCTATTCAGTTGTTGACAACTATGCATGCTACTCATTTTCAATGCAATCAGCAGTCAATCTTTTTTGCTATTTATTCCTACTATGAGACACTAATTAAATTCCCCCTTGCCTGATTCTTTTCATATACCACATGAGTAGCAGGTAAAGTCAATTTGTGAACTTATTGTCCTTGACATACTGTAAAAGTGTTTCCAGCTGGAACTGATTATGTTTAATCTTCTTTGTTACCCAGGTAAAAAATAATCCAAAAAGATAACAATAAATAATTGCAGCCCTAACTTTATTTGAATTCGTTCTACTACTGTTATGGAACAATGCATATTTATAACACAGGCTCTGTCATTGTCCAAAGACAGTTCCCCCAGCTGTAATTATATTTTTCCATGAGAAATGGTTCCTCTGCAGCAGGTAACAGACAAATAATTTTTAAATGTGAGAATCTGAATTGATTCACTCACGATCCTTCGATGAAGTGAACTAGAGACTGGAGTGTTCAAGAATTACTCTGAGTTCAAAACAATAGTTATGACATTTTGAAAGGTTTGATTGCTGTGAAGATATTTGGGCTGTTTCATATAAGAGACCCTACAAATATAATATTTGTAATCTTTCTATAATGACTATATATTTTACACAGAGAAAATATGATTTTTAAACATGATGAAATTTTTGATAGCTTCATTTTGGATAATGTAAGTAAACATATGTGTCATATGGATATTATTAAAGAAATTATGATCATATTACTTATAGAATATACAAATCTAAGTATTACATGTGCATAGATAGAGCTCATGATTTTTATGCACTTCCTAAAGATCTGAAAGAAATGCTATTTTTTAAATGGTAACATGTATAAAATTATTTGTTCATTTATGCTTTGGTAATATGTACAATGTTTTTAAATCATATTCAGCTGGATCCACCCCTCCATCTTTTCCAGTCTTCCAAATATTTTAAATATCTTTTATTATAGAGATGTTTGTATGTCTCTGTGTGGAAATGTACCCATGAATTCTGTGGCTCAAGGATTTCAGCATAAGAAGGTAGGTCCTTGGAGCTCTTAGTGGATTTGAGTGGCCCAATGTGGATACTAGAAGCCTAACTCAGAGATTCTGCATGAGCAGGGTATAGTCATAATCACCGAACCATATCCCCAGACCCCTGGCCTCCATTACATCATTATTTATAAAGAAAAATGAATCTCAACTAATTTCAACAAATGAGAGGTAGTATTTCAGAGAAAGTACCAACTACCTCACAATACACTTTCTTTTATAAAAATGGAATAGTGGCCAGGCGGTGGTGGCGCACGCCTTTAATCCCAGCACTCGGGAGGCAGAGGCAGGTGGATCTCTGTGAGTTCGTGGCCAGCCTGGGCTACCAAGTTAGTTCCAGGAAAGGCGCAAAGCTACACAGAGAAACCCTGTCTCGAAAAACCAAAAAGAAAAAAAAAATAGAATAGTGTTGCTCTATAGAAACTCATTTGCATTCATGAAATTTAGTCAGAGACAAGCAAAATAACCTTAAGTAACTAGGTGATATTACCAAGAAATATATCTATTCACAACTAAATTTTCAATAAAACTACTTTGACAAGCAGCTTTTACTGAATGCTAAACATCCCATAGGAAATGCATAGTTTGTAGAAAGTAAAACCAATAAACAAATTATAACATTACATCTATTTTAAGTTTAAATATTGTAATTTGTCATCCAGTTTATTTCATTGTACAATAACTGATTCTATAGATAACTAAGAAAATCACTTTTACTTGTTTTTATTTATCATCAATTTACATTTCCTGAAAAGTTCTATGAACACTGTCAGAGAAAAGGAAAGACACTACATAAAAATAGGATTCCCATTATGGCATCTAGAAAGTAAGATCATGATATGGAAAACAAAATATGTTGGTCCAGTTATTTATATCCAAATGTAATATACAACACAAAAGTTAGTCTGTCAAAGTAATATTATAATTATAATGATATTCTAAATATTTTCTCATAAATATTCAGAATGGATAAATTTTTGCCTTTGTAGAGTTTATTTCATATTTTGTTATCTTAAAGTTGTTCCAAATTTCCACCAAAATAGTATTTACTAATAGAACCCAAAATTTATAACACCCTGTATTTTTATTCTTATCTGACATGCATATCAAAAATTATTCTTCACAAATTTATGGTGGGTGCAGATATGTTTATAAAAACACACTAGGGTTTTTTCACATTTCATACAATAGGAATTGGAACATATTTATGCAAAAAACACATCTTAGTGCTTGTATCATGCAGATTCTCTTCTGTCAGTACTTTTGTGAAGAATTCAGATTTAAAATAAATCTCATTGAAATAAGCACTTCTAAAAATCCTAGCAAAGACAAGTACAATCCAAAATGGAAATAGATAGGCTTTAATCCACACCACTAAAAGAAGTCATTTAATTAGTGGAGAATTTAATCTCTTTAGATTTATAGTAATTATTGATAAATGGAAAGTTACTTCTTCCACCTTGCTGCTTTATTTTTAGTGGATTTGTGGAAGTTTTGCTCATTTCTTCCTCTATTACTAGCATTATAATATCTGCATACACAAGAATCAAGACATCATACTTTATCATCTCTGTATGTAAATAATGTATAATTATAAAAATTTCAGTTAAACCTAAGAAAGGATAAAACTTTTTAAAGAGATCAAATAAAGTGTAAAATATTTGTTGGAGAAAATAGAGACTCCCAAATCCCCAATCTTGATGTGAAAAGATACATAGGATTAAAAGATACAAAGAATTAGGTTAGATGTAAATTTCATATACAAACATCTCAGGGGGTTTTAGTGCAGATTCAAGATATAGCTACAGAACTCTCATTAGAAAAGATATATAATATACATTAGTTTTGACACTATGGAATATTCTATTCATGTGGTCACATTATAAGCCAAAAAGCAAGCTACAACAAATCCAAAAGTATTTAAAACATTCATTTTTTAAGTTATTGTAGTGTAATAAAACTAGATATCAACAATTGTAGAAATAATAGAAACTATAAAAATACTTGAGGGCTGTACAATATAATACTTTCCTTAATGAACAATAGATCACTAAAAAAATCCATGAAAATGTTCACCTGGAATACAGATAGCAAAGGGAGTTTGAAGATAAAAGTTTATATCTATAGATGCTTTTATTAAAAGCTTTCATAGAAGTATCAAATTAATAAGCCAATGTCCTGAAGTTCCTAGAAAAGATAAGCTCATGTCAAACTCAAATGTAGTAAACAATAGGAAATAATAAAGATTGAAATAGAAATTAATGAAATAGGGATTAAGTTAACAATATAAAGATGAAATCAAACTAAAAATTGTTTCTTTAAAAGTGTGAACAGGACATTCAAGACCTTGTCTAATCAAGCCATGCCCCCCCCCAAAGAGTCAAATTAGTAAAATAACAAAGGATGAGGGATGTTAAGAGAAAATCTAATGAAATTCAGAGACTTTTTGGATAATACATTGACAAGTTCTTTTTAAATATGGAAGAATCTTGAAGAATTTTAAAAACTAATACATATGATCTCAAATTCATGACCTCTTCTTTTTAAAAAAGTAATATAATACTTTATTGATTCTTTGGGAATTTCACATCATACACCCCAATCCCATTCACCTCCCAACCCCATCCTATCTGTCCTACATCCTTGTAGCATGCTCCCCTGAAAAATTAATTAAAAACAAAACAGAGCAAACAAACAAACAAAAAACTCACTCCTCCATCTTTCCAACACCTCTTCATTCATCCTGGTGACATCAGGAGCTTCAGTGTGTCGTACAGTATATCCTTTTGTCCAATAAGCCCCACCTGCAAAATGTTCATTGCAATGAGTCATTGGTCCAGTTCAAGGCCTCTGGAATACCATTACCACTAGGCCTTGACAGAA
>CABHPQ010114845.1:0-18689 GCA_902168405.1 Peromyscus aztecus
GGAGGCTGAGACAGAAAGACTGAAGTCAAGTCCAGCCTGAGTCATAGCCAGACCTCATCTTCAAAAGATGAAAGAGAAAGAAGCGCGGAGAGCAAAGGAGGGGACTCTGCTTTATGTAAGATCCAGCGTTGTCAGTCAAGGCAGTGCTCACCTTACTGACTGCTTGAAAGGGGGAATCATAGCAAGAAACAAACAAAGGAAAATGTATCTACTTTTATTTGTCGAAATTAGTTCTTTTTTTAAAAAGCTTGGAAAATAGAAATATAAAGCTACAAGAGCCATAATTGTATTTGCTTCCCAAAAGTGTGTAGAGATCCTAAGAATTCATCTCAAGGGTGTTGAGATCTTACTTTTCTAGAAGAACTTTTAGAAAGATCAAAGTGTCAAATGATTAAAAGACTCGTTTTTTTAATCACCTTGACAAAGCCCTGTGTGTGTAGCTCATCCCATGACTGCTTGCCCTGTGCTTCTCAGTTAGCGTGAAGCGCTAGAGCTGATTGTCTTGCTAAGAATAGAATGCTTCTGATCACATAGTACCGTTCAACATGCTCAATGTTTTCACAACAGATAGGACAACAATTGACATAAAAATTGAAAAAGTCTTCATTCACCTAACTTCAAATTCAGAAAATAGTTACTTGAGAATATGCGAAAATGATTGTAAACATAGATAACTTGAGGTTTTATTTTTAAAATCCTAAGAAAATAACAACAAGTCCCTTAGTGGATTGGGTTTTTAGTTTCAGTTTGAAGGAGTAGCTGTTCTTTAAAAAGTGTTGAGTGACATTCATTTTGATCAGTTACGGAATGAGTTACAAAACTCAAAAGCTTTAGGTAATGAAAAATTAAGTGTGTTTTCTTTCCTGTTCTAGTTACCGGTTTACTAAAGTAGTGAGCATACATGATCACTTGAGAATTGGGCTACTGGAGCACCTGAGCAGAGAGGGAGTGGTTCATACTCAGCTTACAAAAGACAACTTTCTCTTTTTGAAGGGGATTACTTTGACTATTTTCCAGGTACTGGGGAAATTCCAGATTCATTACAAGTTATGGGATGGCTATTAATTATTCATATGTTGATTTCAGACTTGGTTTTGGTTGTATAGTAAGACTTTGAGTTCTTCAGTTTAACCTAAAATAAATAAATAAACTAAATAGAAGTTTATAGTTAAGACTCAACATACATTACTAAAAGTTTTGTCAGAGAATTCAGGCGACATCAATCTCACTGGCCAGAACATACTTAGTGAAAGATTAAATCTTGTACTTTCAAAGACTTCTGTAAACTGTGAAAGCATATGTGTGTAGACACAAAAATTAGGTGCAGTGTTTTCCACCATTTAAGTAACAAAACATTTTACATAGTATTCTAGTTTTTATGATATTGGCCTATGGACACTTAAAAGTAGAATTTTTTTTTAAAGATAATTCTTTATAAAATACTTGAAGTTTTCTGTATTTCTTTATTATACTGTTATTGAGGGTTGCAGTGGATAAAGGTCTATTTACATTGAACCAAATAGCAGAATGCCCAGTGGGTGAGACATTTGAGTATTTAGAATTCCAGTAGAATTCTTGCTTGGTTCCTGGATAAAGATTTAGAGACATAGTTTTAGCTTGTATAGATGCAGTTTGGCGGGTATTGAGGCTTTGATAGTCTTCATTCTCCTTCCTTAGGAAGCTTACATAGTGCCTCTTTAAGGGTTAAGAGGACTTCTTGAGCTAGGCGGTGGTAGCGCACACCTTTAATCCCAGTACTCGGGAGGCAGAGGCAGGCAGATCTCTGAGTTCAAGGCCAGCCTGGTCTACAAAGCAAGTTCTAGGACAGCCAGGTCTATTCAGAGAAACCCTGAATCGAAACCAACTTCCCTGCGCCCCAAAACAAGAAGTTTTTGATCTTACATAGCTTTTGGATTAGTATTATAACCAAGTGCAAGTGAAGTGTCCTTTGGAGTCCCTTCATCTCCCGATGTTCTGAGTCTCTTTCAGGACTGTTTCTGGTCTCTACCTGATAGGCTATCATTGTGGTGCTAGATCCTGAGGTACAGTGGTGACTAACACATTGACTCTATGAGTGAATTGAAAGTACAAAGTTAGCCCAGAGGAAGGAATAATTACTAATTCCCCCTTGATAGACTAAGGTGGAACAATGCATGTCAGAGAAAGAACACTCCAAGGAGTACATGTAAAGGTTCGTTCAGTAAATTAAACTAAGGAATATATATTAAGACTTCTAATTTAAATTCAATAATAGTAATATTTGCAGTTTCCAATATGAAATATGCAAGTACACACAGCCCCTTTGAGAAACAGATACTGAGCAGTCACTTCTCACTAAGTCATTTGTTTGCTCACACACATACTTATTTTTAATTAGTTCTTTGGGAAATTTGTACAGTGTTTTGATCATGCTCACTCTAATCCTCCAACTTTTTCCAGATCCACCCACCTTTGTGTCTTTTGTTTTTTTAACTCATTCAGTCCAATCTGTGTTGCCCTTACATTACTGGATGTGTAGCCTGCCATGGAGTGTAACCAACTTATCAAAAACTGCCTCTCCCTTCCCCGGCAGTATCAGTTGTCACTAGCTCCTTGGCTGGGGTGGGAGGTACTGCCACCTCCTTTCTTCACGCTGGGATTCGGTATGGCTTTTGCTTGCCTAAGTCTTGTGCATGCTGTCGTAACTGTGGCCCATCACCTTTCTTGCCATTTCTCCGCAGTCAGTAACTTTCTGTAGTAGCTTGTTGACTCAGCCTTGTCTCTAATCATTGTCATGAAAGCTAAAGTAGTCAATCCAAGAAGATTACCATACACACCAGATACGAAGTGTGATTATTCATCCTTCAATTTCTGTTGTCCTTGCCACTTTTGTACACTGTTAGCTTGCATGGGATTGGTTTTTAAATATTTAAATAGAGAAATATTAGCCTTTTTATCAAGTACCTTACCTATTCATTAACATAAGTTGCTTACTTTTTTCTCTTTTGCATTAAGAGTTGAAGATGCTATTAAGAGCCTCTTTTGTCTAGTTATTGCTTTATTGTTAATTAGTATAGATGATTTGTACATGATAGTTTCATAATGACATCAAGCATGGTATTACTTTATCTTTAATATGATCTTCAAAAAATTTCTCCATTTGAGGAACAACTCTAAGCCTAATTAATACGAGACATGGCTTGAGATCTGTATGTTGTTTTCCAGTACTGGGAAAGCGAAGGGAGGAGGATCAGGATTTTTTATTCAGTTTTGGCTATATAATATCTCAAAAAAGCTTATATACGTGTGTCTTACTATCAATACATTTCCTCATACTTGGGCCCCATTTTACTATAGATAATTAGAAGATCTAATTTTCTTGATTGTGATGTTTGACAGTGTCAGGTGGTTAGCTTTAGTAAATTAACAGAGAATGGTAGCTTATCAGAAATGGCCAAAAGTAATACATTGTCTAATACTGTTTATGCATTTGGTTTTTCTTATAACATGCTCATATATGTTTCGGTTTTGCTGACAACAACCATGTATGTTAAGAAATTAGAGTTGTTTTGCCTAATTTTACAGTCAAGGAACCATTTAGTCTACATGCAATACATTAGACTTTTAGTCCATATTGTATCAAGTATCTTTGAGTCTGAAAGGGCAATGTCCTATTTAAATATGGAGAAACATCCTTATAAATATATTTTAAAAGGAGTTGTTCTTGAGAATGTGATGTTGAATGGCAGCTAGTCTGAGCATCCAATTTCAGTCATCAAGGACGTTTCTCATTTTAAGATAGGCTCATATGAAAACACCAAATGATGCAGTAATTTCCATCAAACAGCAACACAACCAGATTTAAGAAACGGGCTTCTTTTCTCTCGAATGATGGTGTTGAACATGGATAGAATGGCACCTGCGACATGCAGACACTTGGATGCCTGATTTTATTATTCTATCTTGAAATCTGTACCAAAAGTCACAGGAACTGGTCTATACATTATTTCAAGAACATAACTTCTAATGTACCAATATTTTCAAGATTAGGAGACAATTCTGACATCACTTAGAATTTAAGCCATTGGGATTTGTATATTAGTAAAACAGTTGATTAGCTACCGGATCTCTATATTCATGTGCTTTTACAAATTGTTAGAGAAATACAACTTGAAAGTTCCTTAATACATTATATAATTCAATACATTAGATGGAATGTTTATTTAAATATGGTTATGACATCCCCATAAGTAGTCCATGCCCCCATTTGTTTAAAGTATTTGTATTTCGTTATACTGTGGCAATACTGAAGCATAATCAGTTCAGACTGGCATGTGCCCCTGGGAAAATAAGAGCTAGTCTAGAAAATCAGAGCAGGTTCACTGCAAAGCCAAGAGAAAATCAGACATAAAGGTAGAATGCATTCAGTACGTATTGTCCTGTGGCTTTCACCCTTGGGTTTGGGGGTTACTTCTGAAGTCGTTCGATATAAGCAAATATGTATTTACCACATGTGCTAAGATTTCATCAGATAAAAGTTAATTAAGCATTCTATGGTAAGTAATGAGAGAAAAGAAGAAAAATTGAGAGAATACATACATTAGTAAATACAGGCAGAACATTTTTATTAAGCATATGTATTTATTGTGTATTGACTAGTGCCAAGTGATACACTCAGTGCTAAAGATTGGAAATAGGAAGGCTGTCATGGAGCCCAGGTGACATAGACTAGCAGAGTATTACAGTGTATCATAAAACCAGTGCCGTAATGAAAGTGAACACTGAGCAGTGTGCAGGCACAGCAGGAGACACTGCTGAGGATCTGAGAGCACAGCCCAGGCAGGACACCCGAATCGGATTCAGAGGATGGAGCTCCGAAGGCAAGAAGATGGGTTTTCAGATAGGTGAAGTTGTGTGCGTTAGGCAGCGAGAGGAAGCACAGAAGTCAAGAGCCTGTCAGTGAACAAAGTAAGTGCAGGCATTGTCAGAGGGACATGGGTGAATAAGTTTCCTCTAAGAATTGGGGTTCTTGTATGAGTGGAAGCAGTTATTGAAGGTTTTATAGCAATTCAGTAACATGATTAAACACATATTTAAAAGATCACTGGTAGAGAGTTAATTTTTTTCAGTTGTATTTGGAAGGTCTTGCAAGTTAACAGTACACATGAATATTTAGTGAAAATAAAGTTCAGAAATTATTCATGTTTTGCACCACTTATTTTTAGCTATTTGGTTGTTTGTATGAGTATAATAATAGACTTAATTAATTAATATAACCCAAATTAATAGAGCAAATCAAATATGAAGATTTGGAATTAAGTGCTAGTTATTATAGATTGCTGTACCTGCCCCTTTGCCTGATTGTCTGTTTAGTGTTGTTCCTGCTTGTGGCGAGTCAGAGGGTACTGCTAGGTGACGGCGTCGGGTCTGACACATTCTGTACTGCCTGGCCCTTCCTCCAGTGCTGGGTGTGTAGTTAAAAGTGAAATGTCATGCAAAAGAAGAAAATGGAGCTTACCATAAAAGGACATAGGAATAAATAGGAAGTGCCCTGTCCCTTAGTGACCTTCCACATTATAAACTGCCTATGGATTTCTCTCTGCTATGAAGATTTCTATACTGGAAGTAAATGTAAAGGACTGCAAAGACCTACAGAGCCCAGCCTAAGTCATACAGTAACTTCTGGACCTAGTAATAGTCCTGGAATCTAATTGGTCTAGAGACCAAGGCAAGAGATGGTAAGTTTAAGGCCTGTTTGTGATACAGAATGAGTTCAAGGCCAGCCTGGGCAACTTAAGATCTTGTCTCAGAATCAGAAGGACAGTAAGTGCAGGGTGGGGGCTCAGCTATAGTGTCTGCACTCATTCTGAGCACCTCAGATGACCTCAGGAAGGAGGGAGAATCCTAACAATCAAGCCGGGGTACTAACACATTTCCAAGTTGGTCTTGAGGGCTGGGGCTAGACTACCAGTTTAGACTACACTCAGATTTTATAGATAATTATGATTACGTAGTAAACATAAGTTGATATAGTTGAGACTGAAAAATAAATGAGTGTCTAATGTACTTCCAAGAACTAAGTAAAAGAATATGCTTATTTTGGTGTTTTGACCAGTCTATAGACTATGGTCATAATTTAAATTATCTGTATGAACCCAGCAAGCTAACCTTTAATAGCTACAAAGCCTATTTAACTTAATGCAGCTTAATTGCACACCAGCTCTCCAAAACTTTCATTTCCATGAATATTAATTGAGACTCTGAACAAAATGTTTTTTTAAGTTATATACAAGCAACTGGTTTCTCATATAGCACTTTATCGTGTGACTCTAAGACAAACACATTCCTGCATAAACAGATATATTTATATTTGTATAACTTACATGATTATATGTGTATGATGCACTGCATATTCAAAACATTCATTAATAAAGTAACATGACTCCTACTGAGATCAGATTATATACATCATCAATTTAATGTTATTCCATCATAAGGTAAAATGTGGAAAAATGTGTTTCTGCCATTTTTTTAAATTTTTTTAATCAGGAATTAATTCAGATAATAAAGAGTTGGAGAACTTGGGTGTAGCTTTTTATTTTTTCATAAAAGAAAATTGGGTTGTTATTGTACTAAGAGCTGTCAGAAGAACACACCCAGGGTCTGCCTACAATGTGTCTTCTTAGGCTTTCCTGGTCAGTACCACCCGTTCTGAACCCTGCTGCCAGCCAGATGACAGGTTTAAAAATGGCTCCCTATGATAAGGCCTTGACTGCAGAAGCAGTAAGCACAGTTGTTGTCTTGGTATCCATGAGGTATTGGTCCGAAAATCTGCAGGATGGCTTACGATTACCACATAACCTGTGTATCTCCTCCTGTACATTTTTAAATCATCTCTAGCTTGCTTATAATACCTTTCCATTGTACCAGCTAAAGAATGATGACCAAAAAACTTTTGTTCAGCGTGAATGTAATTTTTTTCCCAAGTATTTTCCTATCTGCAATTGATTTGAGTGCATGGATACCATGAACCATCTGTACCTCCTTTATTTTTTTTTTATTTTTTTTATTTTTATTTATTTATTTATTTTTTTTGCTTGCACGCTATCTCAGTTTTTACCTACTCAGGCTAATTTGCAGGTGCCTGGGATGATTAGACAACCCATAATTTCTACCAATCAAGTAAAAGAAGGAAAGAAAACTCTGAGCTTCTCTCCCAGTTAACAGGTAGTTTGCTGTGGTTAAAATTAATGCAGATTTTGCAGCAACCAACAGTTTTTTATTTATTATAAGTAACTGATTAAAAGTTTGGGAAATGAATAATGAGTGCCTCGTTTGAGTGTTTGACATTTACTTAGTACAAGAAACCATTTATATTTTTCTGTATATGTTATAGTAAATCAATTTGTTTCACTCTTCATTTTAACATTTTTTTAAGTATTTGTGTGGTTACTTTGACTTTAAAATCTATTTTGTTCCTTGCAGTGTTTGAGCAACACACCTCCACTTACTGAATATTTCCTCAATGATAAGTACCAAGAAGAACTGAATTTTGACAATCCCTTAGGAATGAGAGGTGAAATAGCTAAATCATATGCTGAACTGATCAAGCAGATGTGGTCTGGAAAGTTTAGCTACGTCACTCCTAGAGCATTTAAGGTTAGTACGGTAAACTTACTTTCATCAAGCATACTCTTGTTCCGGGGTGGGATCCTCAGACGAAAGGGGTGAAGCCCATTACAGTGTCTCCCGATCTCCTAAAGACAGTGCATCCCATCCATGGGATATAAAACTTCAGGGCATAGAACAGGGTGGGTGATTAGGGCTTTTGTTTGGTTTTTGCTTTCTTAATCTCTAGAGATGGGCTGGAGAGGGGTGGCTCACACATTAAGAGCACTTTCTACCTTTCCAGAGGACCTGAGTTGCCAGCACCCATGAATGAGGCTGTCAGCAGAGGGAAGGAATAATAAGGGGCACAAAAAAGACTTTAATATGGGTTAGAATGTTTCTGGAAACCATGGATATTTGACATGATGTCCTTCAGGCATGCCACTATGCTACTAAGACTAAGTGATCTAGTTTATCCTGTGGTCATACAGATTGTTCTTTTCAGTAGTTCTTACACTTGGGTGTTTGTGTGTGAGCTAGTTCCTTCTTAGGTCTTGCCCTAAGTTATTGTAAGCCATAGTCTTTATAGGTAAGTGGAATCCCTAGAACATCTGCTATAAAATATTTTGTTAATTATCTACCAGTTCTTAAGAAATGAGTCAGAACATGGTCACTGTTCTGAGCACTGGCCATTCTTCGGCGGGACCAAGGTTTATTAGCTCCTAGCACCCTCATGGTAGCTACCATGTAACAATGTAACACCATTCCCAGGGCGGAGACGGGGAGGGGTGTGTGACGCCCGCTTCAGGTCTCCACAGGCCCTGCATGCAAATGGTGCAGAGACAATGCAGGCAAAACACCCATATATAAAATAGTAAGAGTTTACAAATTAAGTATATGATGACAAAATAAGTGAGTCCTTTGACCTCCGTGTGTGTGCGTACAAACAATAAATAAATGTAGTTAAGACATCCAAGTAAAAATGTGAAGCAGTCAATCAGTCAAACTGCTGCTGCAGTTATTCTTTCACATTCTAAACCTTGGGAGACTTGTCCGGACAAATCAACCCTCAGCAGTGTGATTTTGCTAGATTGTTTTCTCTTGAACTTTACAGTAGATAGACACCTATTAATTGCCAGACCTTTCTCATTCTCTGATTCAGATTGTGTTTCTTTTAAGTCATATTCAAAATCCTAGTACTATGAAGATTAAGGAAAATTGTAGAAGAACTGTAATGTGCCTTTTGGCCATCAGATTTGTCCTCTTTTTTACAATGGATAAATGAGAGATTTGTAGTTTCTCTTTAGTGACTCAGTAAAATGTTACTAGCTTTTATGTCTCCAGTGTTTTCACAAAAGTTATTTTCCATAATGTTAGCACAAATTAAGTTAACAAGTACAGAAGCACATTCCTAGGGGAAGTGCAGGGTTTGATTCCACCAAGACTTTGGTCACATTTTCATTAATTCACCAAGCATTCTTTGTCTTAAATGTGTGTCTGTTTGAAAAGCCCCTATTTTGTGTGGTTGACACATTAATACTGATTTCATAACCAACACTATAACTCATTTTTACCAAAATTATTCCAATTGTGTTTCCCCGTAAAGCACACCACCACCCCCTGTGTTGATGACCTCTAGCCAGCCCCTTAGCAGTCTCCTTGGGGAGTGTTCTAGACACTCAACAGCCTACCTGGAAAGCACAAAAGTGTAAAGAAGAAAGCATCATTATAAAAAAAAAAGTTAGAAAATGATGCTGAAACTAAAAGGCAGTCTGGCTTTCTTCCCCCCAGAGAGGGAACAATTTTTTTACTGGAACGTATCTTCAAATGATTTAAAATGTGTCACAGATTTGACTTGGGGAATATAAGTAATTTTTAATAAATGGGTAATTTCTCATGTATGGACTCATGAATAATGAGAACAACTGTGTGCTTTTTAAGGAGTCCTTTCTGACTTTGTTGTTTCGTTGGTCTTACAGACACAGGTAGGACGTTTTGCACCTCAGTTCTCTGGATATCAACAGCAAGACTGCCAAGAACTGTTAGCTTTTCTATTAGATGGACTCCATGAGGATTTGAACAGAATTAGAAAAAAACCATATATTCAGTTAAAAGATGCCGATGGAAGGCCAGATAAGGTGAGTGGACTTGACGCTGCTGTTCTCCTCCCTGCCACAGCTTCCGCACACCATCAGTGACCTGTCTTCCCTCTCCTTGTAGGTGGTTGCTGAGGAAGCCTGGGAAAACCACTTGAAAAGAAATGACTCTATCATAGTAGATATATTCCATGGCCTTTTCAAATCTACTCTAGTATGTCCTGAGTGTGCTAAGATCTCAGTGACCTTTGACCCTTTTTGTTACTTGACACTTCCATTGCCCATGAAAAAAGAGCGGAGCTTGGAAGTTTACTTAGTTAGGATGGATCCACTTGTGAAACCTATGCAAGTAAGTAATGACCTTTTTCTTTGTAGTTGTTATTTTTACTTAATTAGTGATGGGGCTAGTATAAAACTTATTGGTTTCTCCAGCACAATTCAGTCATAAAGAGTATTGTGTAATAGATTTTATAAGCTGAATACTCTGGAAGTTGCACCTTTTTAGAATTATGGAAAGTTGAAGGATATCATAGAAAAATAAATTTCTGAAATTTCTTTCTTACATCAAAGACAACCAAGATGTTTGTTTTATTATTTGGGATATTTGCTTAAAAGATTAATAACAGTACTATTGTATGTATTTTTTTCTATCAAAATTTTTTTATTTATTTATGTATATGGGTATTTTGCCTGCATATATGTCTGTGTACCACATGTGTTCTTGGTACCTTGGAGGCCAGAAGAGGACATTGGCTCCCCTGACCTGGAGTGATAGATGGTTGTGAGCCACCATGTAGGTGCTGGGAATGAACCCTGGTTCCTGTACAGGGACAGCCAGTGCTTTAACCTGAGCTGTCTCTGACTCCCAGCTGTTGACATTTTTTATGTTCTAGGTTTTATCCTGGTCACTTCCAGAAATAAAGCTAATAATGTATTTTGTAATTTGTGATGTGATCATGCATTTAAATATCAATAATCTTAAGGCATTTCAACAACTTTGGCGAGAAATAAAACATTAGTGTAAGAATACTTGGTTTAGAGCCAACAGGGATGCCTCAGCCAGGTTCAGGCAGTTGCTGCCGAGCCAATTTTTAATTATAAAAATATTTGGTTAAATGATGTTCTAGTACTTTAACAAAGTATTATGTTTTGCTTATTCTATACAAAGTTCCTGTGGTGCACATTAATGTCAGTTGTTGGCTTGACTGTCTCCATTGCCAGGTGCTATCACTGGATTACTCAGTGTTTTATGAGAAAACTGCTACATTTTCTATGTTTTTAAATCAGTTATTCCTTTTACATTTGACCTTTTCTGGTGAAATTAGCTCCTTTTTGTTCCTCCACTGCAGAATTTAACAGATTTTATTTTGACCTTTGTCTTCTTTTCTCAACTGCCCAAGAGCTCTTTGTAGGCAGGGAGCTTGTAGTTCCAGAATGTGACTTGTAGATCCCAATGCAGAAGGGTATCCAGATCTTTATTACTCACTCAATGCTTGTTTTTCCCTAAACAAAGCAGATTTGGGTCCTACTTTCAAAAATTGTTTATTATAAATTCCTAAATTTGGGTTCTAGCCAGATAGTGCAGATTTCTTGGTACATGATAGAAATGAAATCTGTATGAAAGCTATCCTATAAACAAAGTTGTCTTACCATTGATGCTCAAAGTGTTGGAGTCTATTTTCCTCTTAGTAAGAACAGTGTCTACGCAGTGTTCTTAAAACTACCAGCTCCTTCTTTCAGAGTGATGGAAGGATTGAGACAAACCTGCACTTGGGTTCAGGGTTACACCTGGTGGGGTACATGAGGAAAATCTAAATGGAGATACTCAATAGTCATTAAGTTTACAAAGTTAAAGAGAAGTGCTTGGGTTTTAAAGCTAGCAGTGAGCTCTGGGAGGTGGGGGATTGTTAGGGAAAAGCAGTAAAAGACTGTTGGGTTTAGGGATTTGGTTTTTTATTTGGTTGTTTTTGGTATTTTTAGCACTTGTGTATATTTCGGTACTTAAACGAAGTTTAGATAAGTGAGGAAGGGGGTAATTGCTAGAGTCAGGTGTGCGTGGGAAGAAAGATCCCTGTCCCCCATAGTCTCAGAGACAGGGACAGAACAATCTCTGGACACATAGGCCTAGGTGCTAGAGTCAGGTGTGCGTGGGAAGGAAGATCCCTGTCCCCCATAGTCTCAGAGACAGGGACAGAACAATCTCTGGACACATAGTTTATAAAAGGACAGGAAACCAGACTTTTCCTACTCAAAGTAGCTTCAATTTTCTAGGTAAAGTGTATTTCAGGTAGTGAAAGGATAAATGAAGTAGAATGCTAAAGAATGGTGAAGATTTCAAATAGTTACTGTAGACTCAACAAGGAAGTCACACACAGAATTGTTTCTGGGTTATGATGAAGAGTCTGTTGACTTGAACTCTCATTTGTAGCACACCAACTCTGAAGTTGAGAAATCTCAGCATATACAAACATCTATGAGAAAGTTCATATCTTTCTATTGCTGTGAAGAGTCACCATGACCATGGCAACTCTTTAAAGGAAAACATTCCATTGAGGCTTGCTTACAATTCAGAGGTTTAGTACATTGTCATCAAGGCAGGAAGCGTGGCGTCATGCAGGCAGACATGGTGCTGGAGAAGGAGCTGAGCGTCCTACATACAGATCTGTAGGCAGCAGGAAGAGAGATACAATGGGACTGGCTTGGACTTTTGAAACCTCAAAGCCCACTCCCAGTGACACACTTCTCCAACAAGGCCACAATTCCTAATCCTTTCAAATAATGCCACTCTCTGATGACTAAGCATTCACACATGAGTCTATGGGGGTCATTTCTTAATTCAAACCACCACAGTTCAACAAAAATAGAATGAAGAGGTAAAGACAGGAAGTTTGTAGCAGGATGGTTGAAGTAATAAGGTGGGGTCTAGGTGAGTGGATGCCATGACAGTAGAGAGAAAACCATCCAAGGATTAGAGATCTGTACACAAACCAAAAAGAGGTGTGAAGTAATGTGTTAGAGTGTAAGACAGCAGAAGTGATGACAGGTTCAGGCAGTGGGCTACAGGCAGGTCTTTGACTCAGTACAGCTAGGAAGTCATCTTGCTGGACATTGTCGCCCAGGGGCTTTCGAGATTGGAGAAGTGCTGTGACACCGGACTGTGTGGGAGCAGTCACAAGCCCACACTCAGCTAACAGTCAGTGTTTTCCAGGTCATAAATTCACTGCAGTTTTTTGTTTGTTTTTTTAGTACAAAGTTATTGTGCCCAAAATTGGAAATATACTAGATCTTTGTACAGCATTGTCTGCTTTGTCGGGAGTGCCTGCAGAGAAGGTGAGATGTTTCTGAGATTGAAGTCTGTAAATTGGTGTTGAGTTCCTCAGTATTGTAAAACCAGCTTAATAGACATTTATTTCCTTCTAGATGATAGTCACTGACATATACAATCATAGATTTCACAGGATATTTGCCATGGATGAAAACCTCAGTAGTATTATGGAGCGAGATGACATTTACGTGTAAGTATAATATCCATTTGCAATCTATTGTTGAGGGGGTAAAAAACTTAAAGAACTAACATAAAACTTAGAGGTTATTATGGTCATTCCCACCCTCGTAGGTTCGAAATTAACATCAACAGGACAGAAGACACAGAACATGTGGTTATTCCTGTTTGCCTAAGAGAAAAATTCAGACACTCAAGTTACACCCACCATACTGGCTCTTCACTGTTTGGTCAGCCTTTTCTTATGGCTGTACCACGAAACAATACTGAAGATAAACTCTATAATCTCCTACTCTTGAGAATGTGGTAAGTGCCAAATAAGCTTAACTATGCAAAATAAACATGAGAATAAAATATAAAATAGCTAATGAATGTCACTGTTCAAGGTACTACTGGAGTGTTACACACACCTCTGTTACTCACAGACAGCAAACCAGACAGGTAGAAAACTGATGACAGCCAGGAGTGGCAGTGACACACGCCTGTGATTGCAGTCCAGGCTACGACCCCACTGCATGGACTGGGGGTACTTGATGCAGAGGCCGGACAGTCATGAATTCTAATCCTGCCTCTTTTACATAGCATATTTGAGGCCATTCTGGGCTACATAAATGAGTGCCTCAAAACCCCCCAAATAAATAATTAAGTAAAAATAAAATTACAATTTAATCCACTGACTTGGTCACATAAAATATACAACTGAGATTATTTCAAATCCAGAAACATGAATTCTTAACTATTTTACACCAAAAGTTTACAGTTGGAAGTTTTAGTTGACAAGTAACTGTAATATAAGTACAAACTAGAAATCATAATAATGTTAAATGGGCCGGGCGGTGGTGGCGCACGCCTTTAATCCCAGCACTCGGGAGGCAGAGTCAGGCGGATCTCTATGAGTTCGAGGCCAGCCTGGGCTACCAAGTGAATTCCAGGAAAGGCGCAAAGCTGCACAGAGAAACCCTGTGTCGAAAAAAAAAAAAAACCCAAATATAAATTATTAGCCAGCTTTAGTATGTGAGTGTTAGGTCTAGAGTTTGAATTAAAATGGTTGGTTTTATTAAGTAACATGGAAAGTTAGTTTTACAAGCTTGTGGTTACCTGATTTTACTGCAGCCGGTATGTCAAGATGTCTACTGAGACCGAGGAAACTGACGGGCCCCTGCGTTGCTGTGAGGACCAGAATATCAATGGGAACGGCCCAAATGGCATACATGAAGAAGGCTCACCAAGTAAGACTTTCTTGTCATGTTCTCAGTTAAGATGTGGATTAATAAAGTAGAACACATGAGTAGGTATGGAAAAGCAGCACTTAGACTTTTGAAATGGCGTACAGGTTAACTTAAAGATCTCTATTAAATACCCAGGTGAGATGGAGACAGATGAACCAGACGACGAGTCCAGTCAGGACCAAGAGCTTCCTTCAGAGAATGAGAACAGTCAGTCTGAAGATTCGGTTGGAGGAGATAATGACTCTGAAAACGGATTGTGTACTGAAGAAACTTGCAAAGGCCAACTCACGGGACACAAAAAGCGACTGTTTACATTCCAGTTCATCAATTTAGGCAACACTGATATCAACTACATCAAAGATGACACCAGGCATATAAGATTTGACGATAGGCAGCTTCGGCTAGATGGTGAGTATCTGTGAGAGATAGCTTGAACGCTGAGCTTGAGCAGAACAAAGTACTTTTTTTAGGTGAAGACCATGAAATTTAGCCTGTCATCAAAAAAATACAGTTACTTATCTCTAAGGAATAAAAGCCTTAATGTCTTCCTATAGTAAGTGATAATCTTTACTACAATGAGGTTAGTTTATGTATGCTTACACTTTGTATTATTTTTTTTAACTCTTGGATTATTTCAGTGACTTGGAAACAGCTGTCAGTATTGCCCTGATCACCTAGTGCAAGTAGAAAACCCTGTTTTAAAGAGATTGCTGGGTTTTTTCTGGTGTATATGTTGGCATTAAGATATATTTATTTTAACACTAAAGCTTACAACATTTTAACGAAAAAGTATTTTTTTTCTGCCTTAGAAAGATCTTTTCTTGCTTTGGACTGGGATCCTGATTTGAAAAAGAGGTACTTTGATGAGAATGCCGCTGAGGTGAGCCCCACTCACTGCTTCTTGGCTTTTGTTTGACGTTCTTTATGTGACTGAGTTGATCACACTCCTCTCCCCTTGAATCTACAAATAGGTTGTTTCAGCAGTTAACAAAAAAAGATGGTGGCCCTTTTTACTTTTCAAAGAAAGAGTTGGTTTTGAACGTGCTTTCTGTGTGATGATTCAACCACAGAGGTTCTTTCACAAGTTGTTCTAGACACATTTCTGCTGAGGCTTCTACAGTCCAGTTTTCAGGATGCTTCAGATGTGTCACTCAGATGAGTTTTGTTTAACTTGTTCTCTTAACTCAAGAAATACTTCTCTTTAGGATTTTGAAAAACATGAAAGTGTGGAATATAAACCTCCAAAAAAACCCTTTGTGAAATTGAAAGACTGCATTGAGCTTTTTACAACAAAAGAAAAACTCGGTGCTGAAGACCCCTGGTAAGAAAAGACATTGAATGGTTGTATTCCTTTTCTTGAAGAGTTTACTCTGGTCATGTTGGCAAAGTATTAACTGAGTTTCCTTGATAGTTTAGTAAGGTCTTTGTATAGTAAGTTCCAGTCTAAAGAGGATGCTAACAGCTTTTTTAAAGTATTACAGTGGTGACTTTTCCTCTCATGACTGTCTTTTCTCTAATAACCACTTTCATCATTTCTTTGAATATTTATATATTTGTAATGGTTAAGCTTATCCGAAAGATGTAGGAGATAAGAATGAAGAATTGCTTTCGTGTTCACATATATTAAGTGTATGGTAATTGCTCACTGATAAAATGTAGAACTTACTAGACATTGACTTTTGTTTTTGTAGTTTCCATTAATACATATCATTTGTTTGTGCCTCTGTCAAGCTTTATTTTCTTCTTCTTTATAGGTATTGTCCAAATTGTAAAGAACATCAGCAAGCCACAAAGAAATTAGATCTATGGTCCCTGCCTCCAGTACTTGTGGTGCATCTCAAGCGGTTTTCGTATAGTCGATACATGAGAGACAAGTTAGACACTTTAGTTGATTTTCCCATCAAGTAAGTTTCAACTGTATTCAGTAAGCATAGGACCTTCTTTTTTCAAATGATGTGATGATATTCTTATTTTACCTTAGTAAACGTCAGGTGTAATTGGATCAGTTTAAACCTTGAAGTTTTGAGCAGTTGTAATAACTTGTTAGGATTGCTATTTCACAGTTTTGTTGTAACTATATTCACTGGAAACAAGTACCTCTACAGTCCACTGGTCTCTGAGTTTGGACCAGGTATGGCTGGAGATGATCTCCCTCTGCAGCAAAAGGTGCTTCTTTAGTGAGGGTGGGAGCCACACCTAGAGCACAGGTAGAGACTGTGCTTGTTTAGGGAAGTGCCAGCAGTAGATTCTCCAAGATTTTAGTTCTTGAGTGTTCATAAGGAAGTTGCTTTTCACTTTTCCTTTCTGTAAGTTAAATGTGATAGCATGAAAGCATTAATCAGAATAGCGTTCAGTGTCCAATTATCAACCCCTAAACAAGGATTTCCCAAACACTCAAATCTCAGGGATACGTGTATAATTTGTTTGGTAGGTTATCTCTGGGTAATTTCTTGTATGAGGGTTGTGTGTGTGTGTGTGTGTGTGTTATTAATGATTATGTGTGTATGCATATATATGAGTCAGTACTAACAGAAGGCGCTAGAATTTATTGCTTTAAAAGAAAAATATTTCATCACTTTTAAAGAAAGCATAACTTATCTGATTTCCTTTTTAACAGTGACTTGGATATGTCAGAATTCCTAATTAATCCAAACGCAGGCCCTTGCCGCTATAATTTGATTGCTGTTTCCAACCACTATGGAGGGATGGGAGGTGGTCATTGTAAGTTGATAGTTTACCTTTTAACCTTTTTCCAATGTGTAGACTTTTTCCTGTAAGATAGTTAATACTTTTTAAAGTAAATACAATGTCAGATGTATCTTGCATATAATCATTGTTCAGTGTTTATAAATGAATGAATCAATGAATCAGCTGTATAACTTTTATTTTAAAACCCAGTTCTAAAGGAATTAGTTAATCCCCCTTCTCAGCTGAAGGCCCAGGAAGAAGCATCTTGTCTTTTCAGAGTGCTTACCCCCAACCCCATTCTTCATTCTCTGTCCTTATAATGTGTCTGGTGCTGTGTTCTTTTAAACTGTGCGAATTTGTTAACTTAGGCAATAGGTACTAACTATTGATCTCAGTAACTCTTTCTCTTGAGACTTTAGACTTAATCATGTTAGTTCATGTCTATTTAATCTGTTGCTTTTACCACTGGTGATTTAGATTTATTGCACTGTATCTTTTTACTTAAATTAACACTTAACTTTCTACTAATCTAAGACTGAAAAGTGTCATTGGTTATGGTCTGTTAGCTGAGGGTTCCTTTGAAGTGACATTCTTGACAAAACTGTGTGCCAGGTTGTAGTTCAGGTTGACCGTAACAGTTGACACTCTCACCTGATCGATTTCCATTCCTGTGACATGTCTTTTTGTCACATGTCATGCAGAGTTGATTTCATTAACTGATTAGGATTGCTAACACTTTCATTCATAAATGAGTTTTTATTATTATTTCACCTTGTAATCAAATTTATGGTCATAAAGTAAACTAGATTATTTTTTTATTTCCTGAAATCATCAGAATAATATGGGGAGTAACTATCCAACAGGTACACTAGAATGCTCTGTGAAACTATGGGCTTTACCTCATAACATGTTTTATTTACTTCATTATTGGACAACCAGTTTCCTTTTTCTTACATAGATATTTTGAACATTTTTCTGCTTCTGTAAAAGTATATCCATTTCACCCAAATTCCAATTTATTTGAGGTTATTTATAGTTACTTTTAGGCTATATTTTTATTGGGGTTATTATTCTTTTCTCACTATTACTTTTGAATAATCCTCCCCAAAGGTGTATCTTGCTAATATCTTGAAAGGCTTTTATTAGTTTATTATTTATTCAGTCTCATAGGTTACATATTTTCTTTAGGACTGAGAATGTTTCTTCTGTAAGTGCATTATCTCCTCTGTAGTACTCTTAAGTTCAGCCTAGCAGATTCACCGCATGCAGTAGACTTCCCTGAGCTGAGTTCATGCAGATTCATGAAGAAATACAGAGCAAAAGACATGGTACTGTTGAGTAGCGGATCCTAGATAGAGTACAGAGCAAAAGACATCACAGCTGTTTAGTAGTGAATCCTAGTGGCTGTAAGGAGGGGAAAAGTGCCGGGCGGTGGTGGCGCATGCCTTTAATCCCAGCACTTGGGAGGCAGAGCCAGGCGGATCTCTGTGAGTTCGAGGCCAGCCTGGTCTCCCAAGTTAGTTCCAGGAAAGGCGTAAAGCTACACAGAGAAACCCTGTCTCGAAAAACCAAAAAAAAAAAAAAAAA
>CABHPQ010114859.1:0-15325 GCA_902168405.1 Peromyscus aztecus
ATTGCGATAAGGTGTTTGTTACTTGTACAACGGATGCACTTCTACCATTTTCAAGGAGCTGTGTATTAACACACAGGCCGTGTATCAGAGCTCCCATCCCAGGTACAGGGTGGATTCCTAAATGACAGCCAAGCAGCTTGGTGCCAAGGTGACTCTCTGGGAAGAGACAGCTAGGGCTCCATTTATGCTTCAAAGTCCCTTCTCCATTTTGCCCTAACGAAAGCATTTTTCCCTGTGACATAGGCCTAGCTCGAGTATACTCTCCACTGTACAAGGCCCAGGGAAGAAAAAATGCCACCCTGCCTGGCGCTCTGAAGCCCAGCCTCCCCTTCTCCGCTGCAGCTAGCTCCCATAAGCATTAAACAGCAGTGTTTTAATATCAACGTCCCTTCTTTATTTGCTGTGACTCGCTGTGACTATGGTGATTTTAGTTACCGTAATTAGGTCACCCTTCATGGAGTCAGGCTATTTTAAGTGGCTCTTTAAGGACTATTGTTGCAGATCAGTAATTTTACAATTGGATGCTCTTGTGCAACTTTATTAAATGTAATATGTCTTTTAAATGTTGCCCTTTTACAGTTATACGTTTCTAATTGTTGCTGTAAATGCATTATCACTTTGAAATTAATTAATTTTTGCATTTGGGCCTCCTGCAGTATAATAATCACTAATGAGAAACTCACAGGGGCCAAGTCTCAGCACAGCGCCCCCTACTGGCAAAGCCACATCTCTGCCACCCTCTTCTTCTTGATGGCCACAGGTCAGATGTCCTAGGGCTTTTAGAAAAGAGGTCCTTATTCCTCTTTCAATTTATGATAAAATAAAAAGAATAGGTAAAATGGAAATATGCTGTTTTAAATGTTGTTTAAGCCAATATTTTTTTCGAGTAGCAGTCCTTGAAATGTCTTAAAGGAAACCAAAGTTTGCTGAGATGCATGATGAAGTCACATCATGTGGACACTTCATGTCAAATTCTCTGTTTTTAAGTTGTGTTTTATGTGTGTGGGTGTTAGTGTGGACTGTATGTTAGCATACATAATATAGTTATATGTGCATATTAATTCATGGCATCATAATTCACACAACCTGACCTGAGCTGTTATCTAACGGCATAAGAGATTTTCTAGGGTGGTTTTGGCTATTGGTGTGTGCTATCTTGTGTGAGGGCTTTGCAGTCCTCACTGACTTAATCCCAGTTAACGGGCACCTTGGCGGCTCCCACCTGACATCACAATGTCTGCATCTGCATGTTCATTTTTCCCACACGACCCTTCTGCAGGGTTAGAATGACCTCTGTCTGACCCAAGACAAGCACAGAGAGCTTACCCAGCCTGTTGAAGAAAATGCCATTCTAGCCCCCAGCACCTTCGCCAACTCCTCCCTGCTCCATTTCCTTGGTCAAACATATCATAGTGCCTCTGCCGTGTGTGCTTGATTGTGTTGTTACGTTTCCTCTTTAAAACATTTGACAGCACCTCTTTGACCCCCTTCCTTCTTTTTTTTCCACGTAAGTTTTAAACTCTGGTAAACAACATTCTCGCCAGAGGTTCCAGGGCCAAGCAGGCCCTCTGTGGATCAGCATGTAAATTTCAAGTTGAGCACAGTCACGTGCCTCTAAGGGTGTTTGAAGCAACCAAATATTTGTGTTGGCAGGTAACAGTAGGAAAGAATATCATGTGTTAGGGTAACAAGAGCTTAGCAGATGTTTTAGGGAACTGTGTTTTCAAATCAGTTCACATTTAAAAAAAAATGGCTTGGGTTTGTCGATCTTCTGGAAGGATTGGGTTTCTCTTCCTGTGGCCATGAAAAGGCAGCCATTGTAGCGAGTCTTAACAGATGTGTGGCTATCCTGCTAATGGATGGGCCTGCAACACCGGGTCCTGTTGTGGAGTTATAAATTATAAGCAGAGAAAGCACAACCTAGCATTCTTCTAACCTTCCACAGAGCCAAGCTGGGTAACTCTGCCCTTGAATAACCCACGGCCCAGTGATTTATAGTTGTGCAGTTTTAAAACCTAATGAAGGGCATAATAAATGTTGATTTGTTCTTTAAATTAGTATTTTAGCAAAATACTTCTCTCCCTTTGCCACTTTCAAAGATCTGGAGCTGGCTACTCTGGAGGTGTTTTCAAGGACCCTCTTTATGTTTGCCTCTTTATTGGTATATTTTCATGTCCCATACAAGGAGGGAGGAGACTAACGGGGCTTTTCAGTTTTCTTTTTCTTTTTTTCTGTCGAGAAAAGAAAATACATTCTGCAATGTGGGAATCTCACTCTATTCCTTGATAATCTCAATATTATGGGCCTCCCAAGCACTGGGGGAATTCTCTGATTTCTGTGCTCTCACAGGCCCAGGTGTGGTAGGAAAGTGGACTTTTAGGACCCCTGTGGCCAGGCCACAGGTGCGCTTTCCTGCCTTGGCTCCTACAGTGGCTCAGCTCCCTTCTTTCCTACAGAGGCCATCTTCCTGCAGCCTCAGGCAGCCTTCTTACCTCCAGGTGATCCTTGGCCTAGGATTTATTAGTCAGCTTTCCATTCTGTCCAACGCTTGAAAGTTTATGGTATTTGCTTAGTCCTGAGGTCAGCGCATATGGCAGATTTCAAAAGAAGAAGGAATTCGGAATCCTTAGGCTTGTTTTAAAACTTCGTTGCCCTCCTCCTCCTCAGTCATCCTGTAATAAGTCAACCTGCCTTAGGTCAATTTTCTGTATCATTTCAGTGACTATGAGCTGTGAGCTCTAAATTCATACTGAAAGATAGTTGGAAAAAGATCTGGGGTTCTCTTTAATTTTTTCACATATTCAGAAACCCCAAGGCAGCCGGAGGTATGTTTGACTACGAAGTGGGGGCAAAAGTCCTGGCTTTCATTTTGTGATTACAAAGTAACTGCAGCAGAGCCAAGCACTGCAGCCTGTACAAGCTGGGAAGGCAGGGTGGAGTGGTGGCCCTGCTCTCTGCACTCTCCCCTTCCTCATCAAGAAGAGGATTCTGACTCAGAACCAGGCTGTGAACCTTCTTTCCCTGCGCCCACTGTCCTAAAAGTAAGTTGGCTTTCCCTATCCCAGGTCGATAGGAGGTTAGCCAAGCACGGAGCTGACTTTGCTGAGACTTTACAGTAGGAAGCAAGCTTTGGTGACAAAATAAAAGAATCGGCCACCCAGTTGCTTAAACTGTCTACTTACAGTGGGACCACGGGCGTGCATGAGAATTCAGCAGAGCACCCGCATTGTCTGTTCCACGTGACCAGTCCCAGTTCCAGTCACACCATGTGTTCTTTCCTTCTTCTGAACTTTTCATCTTTGAATATGCCACCCCCTGTACTCTACTACTCCACTCATCCTAAGTCTACCCTGGAAGCATTTGGGATCTCTCAGATTAGAACAAGGTTCTTGTCGTGTGATGTCATAAGGAAACATGACAGGAAGTAGGAGTCCCTCACACACACAGGATGGGTGCTGAGTGAAGAATGAAGGGCCAGGCATTTCTTCTTCCCAACCTTCCCACGGCTGTAACCTCAAAAGAAAGTCCCTATACGTTTTCATTTACTATTCAAAAGTAGTGGTTTTGTCTTTACATTATTGTATCTCTGGCCATAAAGTCAAAAATGTTGCATGTTTCTCGATGGAAGTCAAGAATGCATCCGGTGCCTCCAGTCTCTCTTGGGTGGGGAGGGATTGCAGTTCAGAGTATGTAAACATAGAAATGGTGAGGCCAGGTCTCACAGCCGTGTAGTATACAGTGGAGCCGGGGCCAGAGCCAAAGGCCCCTAGGCACCTGGCTACAAGCCCCAACAATGGATTCCCTCTGAGACGTGTATTTGGGAGGAAGATATTTAAGTTGAGAGCCAGAGAGCTGTGCAACAGTTTGAGAATATTCTAGAATAAGGCAGCCCTCAGATCAAATACCAGCTCCCCTCCATCCTAACTCATGAGCAAGTTTCTTATCTTAAGATTCCGATCAAAAACCAGGTCATATGCCCTACCTCATGGACTGTGTTAAAACGATGGACAGCATACATATGCAGCCTCTACATACTAGCTATTTGATAAATATCATATGGTATTATTATTGCCTTGTAGTGTGAATTTGACATTCATTTAATGTTGGCCGGATATAGATTCTCATTGTATTAGCTACACTCCACCTCTCTATGAATAAATGCCTTACACTAGATGGAAGGATGTGTTTGGCTCATGGTTCAAAGGATGTCAGTCCATCTTTTGAACAACTACTCATCTAAAATATTTTGCATTGGTATGGGTTTTTGTATATTGATACAAATTTAAGGCTAGTTTTGTTAGAATATACTGTATATATGTTTCTACTCTTGTCACCTATGCAGCTCATTTAACAATGTAATATAAATTTCTAGTCCTTGAAAGTTATTATTATAAACTATTTAGGATAATAAAGAAATACAGGTTAGTAGTTAGTCACCTATTACAATCAAACTTATAGTCATGTTAGATATATTTTCAAGGTCAGAGATATATTTCTAGATAGATAGGTGATCTTCAAACACTTCAAAGACCTACAGAATATGGCATTTTAAATGTGTTGTTAACATAGGACTTTTCATGACAATGAGACATGTCTGCATCTGGCAGCATCAATTTACTTCAGAGAAGATGATGGGCATCGAAGAAACGCCATATGGAGTTTGTTTCCAGTGTGCCAAAACTAGCCATTTGGGCAAGAAACTGCACTTGTCTTGACTGCTGACAGTATGCTCTACAAGCTGGACAGGCAGGACACAAAGGAAAAAGACTGTTAAACTTTGCCAAAATAAGGTGGGACAGTCCTTCAAAAATTTTTGCTTCATAGAACAGTTTGCCAGATATTCTAGGCCTGTAGACCAAAGACTGGATGCCCCAACATTGCAGAGGAACCTTGGGTGACTGTCCAAGCAGCCAGATGTCTGTCATTTCTATAGGTTTGGAAGTGGCTTGCACTACACTTCCTGTTTATTCCGGTAATAGTATATCCTTCTGGGGTCTTTGATAGAGTTGAAGACTAGATTGTTATAGTTGTAGTTTTCCTTAGTTATGATAGAGGGTAAAAAGCATAGAGCTTTAGACTCAGAGATTAGATTGTTATAGTTGTAGTGTTTCTTAGTTATGATAGAGCGTAAATTAGGCATTGAGCTTTCAACTCATCAAGATAGATTAAATAATGGAGTATTTTCTCCAAATATAAATGGACTTGACATTGTGAATGTGATTCTTCCCTGATAATTGTTCCTATTGTATATAGTTTTACTATGTTAGAGTTAAAACCTTTCCTTTTTCTTTAGACAGAAAGGGGAGAATGTTGTGGAATAATCTTTTTGTACACTGTGAATATGTGTCACTCTGATTGGTTTAATAAAAAGCTAAATGGCCAATAATTAGGCATAATTTTCAGGGCAGAGAGAATTCTGGGAAGAAGAAGGGAGTCTCCAGCCAGACATGGAAGAAGCAGGAAAGTAGTATGGGCAATACAGAGTAAAGGTAATAAAGTAAATTAATAGAAATGGGTTATAAGAGCTAGTTTAAAAAGCCTAAGCTATTGGTGAAGCTTTCATAATTAATGAGAAGTCTCCATGTGGTTATTTGGGAGCTGGCTGGCAGGACAGAAAAATCCTCCTACAGTTAACAACTTAAGATCTGTTCTCACCAGTTCCATGTATGTGATAGATGGACATGTTACTGGTATTTGAAGGTGTTCCCTTCATGGAAGTTGGGGTTCCATCTTGTTTCTTAGTTTCATTATAATAGAATTTCAGAAGAGACTCAAATGGAAGCTTGAAGACAATTTTATTAGTGTTTTAAAGAAAAACTCCCAGGGCAGGGCATCTGTAAATCAGAACAGCTACCCTGAAGAGGAGAATGGAGAAGAGGCAGGCAGCCACATGGTGGGGAACAATGGGGTGCTTCAGAGAATGACCAAAGCCCAACATGTTAGGGGAGGCATACTTGGGAAGAGATTAAAGAGAGGGAAATGGAGAGCTGCACTTCGCTGAGTAATTCAGAGAAACAGGCTGACTTCCAACCAGCATGGCTGAGCACTTGTAAGAGACTGTGCAGGAGTAGAAATCCTGGAAGGAAAAGTATATTATCTCATTAAATGGCTACTTATTCTACCTGTCTCTTTTGCAAGTTTTAAGATGAATCTACCTTCCTAGGGGTAGTTCCTTGGCCTGGTGATTGATGCCCACCAGGAATGTTACATCTCCACACAAGTCAAGGACTCCATTCTCCTGACCAGAAGCTTTCTGTTAGTGTGTTTTCACCATTCTTGTAACATTCAATAACTTCCTCACCACACTGTCCAGTGTTTACCCGTGAGCCTGGCCACTTTGGCCAGCATTGACCCCTCTCCACTCTCTGCTTCTGTGGGCTCATTTCCTTTCTATTGACAGACAGAAGTGAGGTCCTGTAGTGGTTATCCTTCGTGCTTGGCTTGTTCTACAAACCACATCTCTTCCAATTGCATCTTGTTGGGTCTTGACCAGGTTTTCCTGCTCCTAATGTGAACACCGTGCCTGTCACAGGTGCTCTTCTCCCTGGAAACATGGAGCTGATGAACTCCTTGTATACAAATCTGAAAAACTAGACATGCACCACCAAAGGTAGAGGGTAGGTGGGCTTTTGTGTGTGTGTGTGTTTTATTTGTTTGAGGCAGGATTTCAGGTAGCCCAGGCTGGCTTTGAACTTCCGATCCTTCTGCTTCCACCTCTTGAGTACTGGGATTTCAAGCAAGCAACACCATAGCAGGTCTATGCAGTATTGAGGGTAGAACCTAGGGCTTCAGGCATGCATGGCAAGCACTCTGCCAACTGGGCTACCCTTCCCATTCTACTCTGTGCATTTGATTGATTTATTTTCTCTCTTTTTCTCTTAAAAAATATCGTATGTTAAACTTTATTATATATATGAAAAAAAAACTGAGATTAATCAGACCCAAAGTTAAAGTAGCCACTCTGAATGGAATTGGATTTTAATCTTTGACTAGTTTATTTTGTTTTTCTGAGTCAAAGTCTCACTGTGTGGTCTTGACTGGCCTGAAGTTCCCTATGTAGACCAGGCTGGCCTTTAACTTCACAGAAATCTGCCTACCTCTGCCTCCCTAGTGCTGGAATTAAAGATGGCACAGGTGCCCCCAGCATGTTTAATTTTGAGATGAGGTCTCATAGCCATGGCAGGCTTCAAGTACCTATGTAGCTAAGGATGGCCTTGTATTCCTTTCCTGTCTCCACCTCCAGCATACTGGGGTTAAGAGTCTCAGGTCAATTTCAACCTTCTGGGGGCTTCCTGCTTGGCCCCACTGACAACACACCTCAGCTTAGAGGAGAAATTGTCCCCTTTTGTTAAAAACGGAGGTGGCTTTGCGAGGCTACCGGTTCTACAGGCTTTCTTTCTTTTCTTTCTTTCTTTTTTTTTTTCCTTTGCATTATAGCGTTTCAAGTCTAACTCAGCCTTTGTTCCTGAATGAGCACCCGAGAGGAGAAAAGCTACCATCTGCCCTTAATGTGTGTGACAAATTACTTAATGAACATTTAACCAAGATTTGAAAGCCACCAGCTTTATCTCCCTCTTCTTTTCTCCTGTGGACCCACTGGCATTGGGGTAGCTCCGCCTCTCTCTACCTCGCGCTAGCCCTCCCTTGCTTCTCTATTCAAGTGAGGGCCGCCTTTGATCCTCCCCCTTTCAGCTTCCTTTTCTCCAATTTCATACTTCTTTCCAGTAATTTTTGGCCTCAGTGCAGTTTAGATGCTGGAGGCCAGCATGATTAAACAAATGCCCAGAGTTTGTGTTGCCCCATGGTTTTCTGGAATGTTCCTTCCACGAACGCTGATTTCTGTATAACTTGCTAGACACCTTGATTTCTCCCCCCCCCCCCACCAAGATATGATGTTTTTCTAACACAAATAAAGGAGACTCAAACTCAAGTCCCAGTTTGTTTTCAGAACAACTAACTGTGTGTGCCTTCTCTTGCAGTAAGAAAGGAATGTTTTACAAGAGCCAGCTAAGGGCTTACCGCTTTACACCTGCTCTCATCTAATGGGAGTTTAGAGTTTTCTCTACATGCATAGTCTCCAATCTCAAAGTAGAGCTAAAAGCGTCCCAGGGAACTGAGTAGTGAGTCAGGCATGGCATGCAGAACTATTGAGATACACCATGCAGCAGGGCAAGGGGCGAGAGAGTGATACAGAGGGACCAGTGTCCCCTAGCGGGGCAGAAACACAGCCCTCGCCAAGCCAACCAGTCTGTCAACCTATTCCTTTTTTGTATTGTTAGAAGTGAGTTGCTGTGTCCAACCATGGTCTAGGAGAGCGCATGTCACAGAGAAGTGGGTGCTGGAGTGTGTGTGTATGGGGGGGGGGGGTGGTTATCTTGCAGCTTGCCCACCACACTATGGGTTGTGTTGAGTGTGTTTTGGTTGTCCCTGTTACTGTGCTGTTGTGGCAAGGGCACTCACAGGCTCCGACACAGAGCTCCTTGTCTGAAGCCATGGCACTTGTTGCCTGTGGTTCCGTCTTGCCTTCCTCTGCTGCTGATCATGTCCTTCCTGTCTTCTGTTCCTGCCACTTCCTGGAACGCCAGAGGTGTCCTATGTACCCAGTTCCTTTCCTGTGTATGTTTACACATACTGCTTTGTGGTGGGAGATGAGATTTAGTTCTTTAATAAGAAACCTTATGAAGAAGATGGAAGAATGAGGATGTCATGTGTCCCAAAGTCCATGCCTCACATTGCTTTAACAGAGAGGTTAACAGAAGGCCTGTTTTCTCTCTCTAAAGAAACTCATGTTGCTGACATCGGATAGGAATTTCAAAAATTGGCCAGAAACTTAACATCTTCTAGTAAAAGTAGGTAAATCTGGCCAATGATTCCTAAGCCTGTGAGGAATCTCCCTCTACTTCTTGAGGTGCTCTCCCCTCCCTGGGGTCAGTCATTGCTCCTGTGGGCTGCTGTACTCCTTAACAAAGGATAAAATAAAGAAGAACATCTTTTTTGTCTTTACTTTTTTTTCAGAAAAGATAGAGTAATTTTGAATATTTTATTTTTTTTCTTTCATTAGCTACACCTACCCATTACATTGCCTAATAAAATATCCTATTTAGTCATCTCGGAACCTTCTAGAAACAGCAATTTCTCCCCAGAGGAGGCTTTCTGATTCTTTGTGCATCTCCTGGAGGATTAATACCACTATCAACATTTGCTACTTGAGTTTCCTGTGATGGGTCTCTTAAATCATTTACATTTTGAGAAAAAAATGAGAGAGAGAGAGAGAGAGAGAGAGAGAGAGAGAGAGAGAGAGAGAAAGTAAAATATTCTTTAAGAAGTCCAAGTAATCCTGGAGAATATATGGTGTTTGTTCAGCTGGGGAATCTTATTTATTTGAAGAACAGAGAGAAACCTCTTCTGAGTGATCAGAAAAGGAGAAGAATAAACAGTGTCCAAGTAACCTGAGCCACAAAGTTCCTTGTTTCAGAGAAAAGTTATAAAAAGTATATTTGCTAGATCCAAAAAAAATACCGTACATCAACTGCTGAGGCCGGCATGATGTTTTCTTAGTATTCTCATTCTTTAAAGGAAAAAAAAAAGGCCATAAAATCTGGGAACTCAAAAATTTTGGGGCATTTTAATATTCTTAGGCAGGTGAACACAGAGAGTCTGTTTTTTCCTCTTTTGAGTCCAGCATCGCTGCCTGGCTTCCATGTGGTCGGTGTGTCATTGATCCCTCCGTTAAGTCTCTGCAGCATAAAAGACTGAGCTAATGAAATTAACACGGTTGACATCTCAACCACGGGTGAAATCTCAACCTTAGCCCAAGCAGATTTCCAAAAGGAAGGGTTTGAGAAGATGTTCAGAGGAAAGTAACTACCACATCCTTCGGGAGGATCTAGTTCTGCAGCATCCACAAGGGAGAGCAACACTTTCTTCCATTCTGCCCTCCTGTTCCAAGCCTTAGGAAGAAGCTGGCCAGTTTCTGCTGCCTGAAAAGGATATGCCCTTCGTCCTGGGCACCCTGATTCTTCAGCATTCGTGCATTTTTGCCTGGGTGTGTTTCATCTTTCCTTCCATTGCCAGGGCAGGAAGAGGTTCCCTTGGGTTCATCTTTGGCCCCAGGGTGATGGGAGACCTTTTAGATCTGAAGCCAAAACAAAACCTTATAAGCTGAACTCATCTCTTCCAAGTCCACTTGGCCACTGTTGTTTTCCCATGTGTAATTGCATTGGTAATTCATTATAGTAGAGGTTCCTCCCTCAGAATTCTGGCTGGTAAGTAGTTCTGAAAGACAATACAACACCTTACATTTATTAGGACTGGCTTTGTAAGGAGTATCTTCTGTGAATCAGCCTATTTACTTCCCAAGACTCCAAGGCAGGTGGAGTGGGTGGAATGTGCTTACCTCAGTTTGGTTGAAGTTGGAAGACAGTGTGATGGAGCAGAAAGGCTATGCATGGACCTTGAACCTGTAGCAGGATCCCGGATCTGAATGAATCCCAGAAGTCCCTTCCCAGGAGGTCTCCTCTGTGCTGTAAAGCAGAGGGCACAGGCCAACATCTGGAAGTTGTTAGAGGTAAAGGCAAAGTCAAACCTGTGGCACCTGGTGCAACTTGGGAATTGTTCATTTGCTTCCGATCTTGCCAGCCACCGTGGCCTTTCCTGATTGTCAAGGTCACAGAAAACAGCTCTTGCTGTTTATCTTGTTTATCTATTGCATGAGAGAGTGGAAGCTCCGCAGGTGCCAAGCACCCTTTGGTCCCTAATTGCAAGGAAACTCTAGGAGGACCGGCCACAAACCTTCCATTTGATAATGAAGTTTTAACAGGATGTGCTTTAGAAGCTCTTGTCCCTCTGCCCGTTTGCAAGTCAGTTTTTAGTATATTAACTTTGTGTTTTTAAGGCATCTCACATCTTACCTGCCTTGCTTTCTGTTAGATTTTTTTTAGTTGCTTTAGATCCCATTTAGAAGGAGGTCCAGTTTGAATTACTAAAGTGACTTAGGTTGAAGTATAGGCATACCTCCTAGAATCAATCAATCAATCAATCAATCACTTTCTCTCTCTCAACAGATAGATATGATATAGATTCTATACATATAATTATATATAGTCATATTGATCCTATAAATAATTATATGTGTATACATACACACACATACACACACACATATAAAATCTGATGTTTTTGAGACATGGTCTTTCTATTGTATAGCTCTGGTTCTCCCGGAACTTGCTATATAAACCAGGATGGTCTTAAACTAACAGAAATGCACCTGCCTCTGACTCCTGAGTGCTAGGGTCAAAAGTGTGAGCCATCACACCTGGCCTAGAATCTCATAGACCAAAAGTCGCTTTATCCTGTTGTGTTCTCATTGACACTTGTCTGTATTAGCCTCACTCAGCAAAAGAGATTATACAATACAGAGTATGCTGAAAAACCTAGACTCTAAGAAAACCATTTCTGTCTTCAGAATGTTAGAACACTTTTTAAAAGCGTGTTTTATTGATGACTCACAAGACAGCACCTGATTGATGTTTGTTAATTGCTTGAGACAGGGTCTCAATGAAGCCTTCCTATCTAGCCCAAGCTGACCTCAACCAGCAGCTGATTCCTTTTCTTTAGTATGTGTGTGCACATATATGTAGGTACAAGTATGTACATGCGGAGGCCAGAGGCCAACCTTGAAGGTTATTCTCAGAAATTCTGCCCACCTTTGAGACAAGGTCTGTCATTGGCCTGGAGCTATCCTATTGGCCAGCTAGTCCCAGCGATCCTCCTGTCTCCACATCCTCAGCCCTGGGATGACAAGCAGGTACCATCATGCCAAGCTTTCTACATAGGAGTCTTCACACTTACAATGCAAACGGTTTCACCAACCAACTGACCCATCCTTCCCACTCCTGAGCAAGTATGCCGTGCCCTGCTACCCAGCGTTTTTGTCAGTTATCTCTATTATATTTTAATACAGGTTATCATCTAGTCAGATCAACACATAGTTCTTTCTTTCATTCTTTGTTTTTTGTTTGTTTGTTTTTTGCTTCCTGCGTTTCTATCATTCCCTTTCCTTTAAGTTTACTAAGGTCTTTCCCAGCGAGCTGTTTTCTGCCTTTGACATATCTTGGGGGGATTTGATTTCTTATTTAGTTCATTTATTAAGATGGTTTGGGAAGACGGCAAACATTGACAATAGTCATGCCATGGTTGCTTATAGACAGGAAGTACTAGATGAATATATTGGTTTATTTAACTTATACTCCACTGCTTAGCATGTGGGCTCACCATCTGTTTTGGGTAAAGAAGCCAAAGCTAGCCAATTCAGCACTGCCATTAAAAAAAAAAAAAAAAAAGAAATCTTGTGTGTGTACATGTGGGACTTCGGTGTGGGGGTGCGTGTGTCTCAGCAGGTGTGTGGAGGTCAGACAACGGTCCTCCCTTCCACCTGGACTCTTGTTCACTGCTGCATATGTCAGACTGGCTGGACCACCAGCTTGCAAGGATTCTCCTCTTCTGCCTCCCACTTGCCGCAGGGGCACTGGGATTAGAGGCGTGGGTTACCATGTCCAGCCTCCTGTGGGATCCACGCTTGGGCCCTCCTCGTGTTTGCAGGTCCAGCCCTTTAAGGCACCGAGCCATCTCCCTAGCCCAGCACTGCCACTTGGATTCTGCAGAATTGTGGGGTTTTTAACTGGATATTTATGAATGAAACCCCTTGAACAGCATTGGATCAGCACTGGTCAACTTTTGGGTCTTTCTTGACCCAGGTTAGGTTTCGTTAGGTTAATTAAATACTTCAATCTGGTTTTTGAACCACACACATATAGTTAAGCTCTTTTTAATTCAAACCCTCTTCATCCAAACTGACTTTTCATAGTTTTTTCCACTGAGAGTTCTTCTTCATGTACAAATAGTTTTCAGGAGTGCCCGTCTGCATTTCCCCCCCTGAATTTGCTACCAGCAAATTTTTATCATGGATATTTTAACTAGGAACATATATTGCAAATTTGACAAAAAGTCCTCTGCTGGCTTCTTAGCTGATACACAAGCAATGGCCAACGAGTCCATTCATCTCAGTTCTCACTTATCCAGGCTTAGTCTCTGAGTGTGTTGCGAAGGGACTCTTTCCTGTGCTTCCAACACCTTGGGTGACCCTCCTTAGCATTTGCTGATCAGGTGCCTTATGTTGCTCAGAAAAGGGTATTTTTAAACTTTTTTGAATGCTACTAATTTTTTTTCTTTGTTGGAACCAGTAAATGTGAAGTATTCATATTTGTCTGTTTCTGAAGCAAATATTTAATGAAACAATATACTTAGACCTACTGGCCTCTACTTGTCTGTTGTTGTGTGTTTGATTGTTTGGTTAGATTTTTGTTTTGGTATTTGGAGACAGGTTCTTACTAGGCAGCTCTGGCTGGCTTTGAATTGTAGTGAGCCTTCTGGTTCAGATTATATCATATAATAACCTGAATTATTAGGATTGTATCATAATACTACAACTGGTTTTTGTTGTTTGTTGTTATTGTTATTCATCTTCTTGATTGTGTTTTATTTTTATTTTTTTAATGCTGATTTTTACACAAGCTTCAAGACAAACTTTATTTCAGGACTTACTATAGCTCCTTGGGTCCTTTGAAGGTCACCGTTGCCCCACACTATTTCATCTGCTGTTGTCTGATAAACCTTTACCAAGTGCCTCTCCTGTGTGATATGCTATAAGGGTTAGCAAGAACCAAAATGAGCCAGGTGTTATACGTACCCTGTGTGCTTACCTTTGAAGAGACAGAGTGATGAGAATGGTGAAGTAAGGTGACATGAGTACCAACTGGGACATGGAGCTTCCTCCCTTGGGTCTAGAGTCAGATGGAGTTGCAGAATAGAGATAGCATCTTGATTGACACTTGTAGGTTATGCGGAAGGTAAACATGTGGACACAAAAGGAAAATTTGGGCGTAAGTGTGCACCAGAGGATGGTGGAGCCCTGGGTTAGGGACTAAGTTAAGGGGGAGGAAAAACTTGGTCAGGACAGTCTGCAAAACCTTATCAAATCACATTGTAAAAAATTATGATTAGCAAAACTTCAAACTGTAGCTCATGACAGACTTGATGTTTATAATGAAGGCTCAAGTGATGAATATGGGTTTGCAGGGATTCCCACCTCAAGGAAACTGTATTAGTTACTTTTCTTGATGTTGTGACAAAATCCTTGATGTAGCAACTAAAGAGTTTATCTTGGCTTGTAGTTTGAGGAGACAGTATATTGTGACGGGGAAGGCATGGCGGCAGGAGCACGAGGCAGCTGGTCACATGGCATCTTCAGTCAGGATGCAGGAGAGAGGAATGCTCCTTCTCAGCTCACTCTCTTTTATGAAACACCAGACCCCAGCCCATGGAATGGTGCCACCCACGTTTCAGGGTGGGTCTTCCCAAATTAGTTCACCCCAACCTAAAAAAAAAAATCCCTCACAGATGTGCCTAGAGGTTGATTTAGAATCATCTCTTGGTGATTCTAAATTGAGAGCACCGACCACCACAGAGATGTAGGTAACAGATACCATCAAGGACTTTGTCCAGGTTTATGGATCTTAGTGTTGCTAGAGTTTTCCTGGTCCTGCCTGGCCCACAGTCAGGACAAATCTCTTTCACCCTCCAGTCCCGCAGCCACTCAGACCCAACCGAGTAAACACACAGAGACTTACATTTCTTATAAACTGTATGGCCATGGCAGGCTTCTTGCTAACTGTTCTTATATCTTAAATTAACCCATGTCTATTAATCTATAAGTTGCCATGTGGCTCATGGCTTACCAGTATCTTAACATCTGCTTCTCATCGTGGCGACTGGCAGTGTCTCCTTGCCTCAGGCTTCCACTTCCCAGAATTCTCCTCTCTCCTTGTCCTGCCTATACTTCCTGCCTGGCTACTGGCCAATCAGCGTTTTATTTATTAACCAACCAGAGCAACACATTTAACATACAGAACATCCCACAGCATCTTAGGATGTTTTATTGGTGAAAATGACAGTGGCGATGACAGTAGTGAGGACAGTGGTGATGACAGTGAGGACAGTGGTGGTGATGACTGTGAGGACAGTGGTGATGATGGCAGTGAGGACAGTGGTGATGGCAGTGAGGACAGTGGTGATGACAGTGAGGACAGTGATGATGGCAGTGAGGACAGTGATGATGACTGTGAGGACAGTGGTGATGATGACGGTGAGGACAGTGATGATGGCAGTGAGGACAGTGATGATGACTGTGAGGACAGTGGTGATGACAGTGAGGACAGTGATGATGATGGCAGTGAGGACAGTGGTGGTGATGGCAGTGAGGACAGTG